>PVHY01026782.1:0-16918 GCA_004024945.1 Uropsilus gracilis
GATGGATGGATGGATGGATGGATGGATGGATGGATGGATGGATGGATGGATGGATGGATGGATGAAGAGATATCCCATAAAAATGGAATTTTTCTATGCTAGCACTCCAAGTGGAGAACTAGTCAGGTTCAGCAGAATCAGGTCCAAACACTGCCCAGACATCAGCCTCTCAGTGCTCCTGTGAGGGGACCTCACCTTGGTCACTGCTCACAACTCTAGTCAGTCATGGCCTGCAGCAGGCGCTCGCCTGTCCAGTGTGGGCTGGACACCTCTCCTAGCTTGTGGCCAGCTTGCATAGTACCTACTGGACCATGGCCTTAGCAGGAAGGGGTGCCCGCCTCATCATAGCCCGTGGACTCCGGGAGGCAGAGGGAGCTGAAGGGCTGGGAGTTCTAGGACAAATGCCCAGGAAGGCAGGAGCTCCATCCATGCCATCCAGATAGACCTTGCAGTTGTCTTTGTGCTCAGGATAACCAAGAGTGCTTCGGGCTAGCTTGCCGATGCTCGGTGGACTCCATGTTTGCCAGCGAAGGTGTCTCCCACGGTTGGACTCTTTCTTTCTTCTTGCTCATCCCAGGGGCTCTGGGTCCTGCTCAGGCTAGAGGCCCTGCAGCCTCTTGTGATCGAGATCACAGTCATGGGACCAAGTCTGATTCCGGGGCTCCTGGTTTCTCTGGTTCTGGAATTAATCCACATGCTGCTCATTTTATGCAGTCTCACCGATCATGCCCAGTGTCACGAACTCTCCTGAAAACTCTTAACACCTTTTAAAACTCGATTCACTTTTGATGCCATAAGAAAGATTGGACCAATAAATAAGAACTAGAATCCATTTGTGGTCCATTTTGCTAAAGTATATTAAATATCGCCTGCAATTTGAACTTGCCTTATAAAATGTTTACATGCCATTAAATGGTCCTCACATCCCTTGTGTAAATTAAGCAGGCTGTGATGTGCCTTATTCCAAAGAGCAGCAGTGCTTAGAGCTGTAAAATACGTTCTTGCAATAAATCAAATACTTTGCCCCTAAAAGCAGGATTATAAATATAAAAAGGCAACAATACTGACCTCAGTGGCTGCAAGTGAATGGCTTTGGGGAAAGTGGCACAGAAAGAAACATTCTTATTTGGATGCTCAGTGCATTTTTCGTCTGTGTGGTGGACGTGTGGGTTCCTGGAAATGGGTTGTCTACAGATAAGCTTCTCAAAACACACAGCTATTCTTTATAAAAAAGGGACAGGTTTACAAAACTGAATGCAGGCAGAGGCTAACATCTTAGCTGGCAGCTCAAAAGCACATAAGTAGGTCTCCTTGGTTGGAAGAATTCCATAAAACAGCTTCCTGGTGCAGAAGCTCTCAGAAACCCTGCTTGCACCCTATGCGCCTTCCACACCGTTGCTTTTTATAAAGCCTCTTCCCTCTGCCTCAGCTGGACCATCAATGGGCTGTTTGCTTGCAAGTGCTCGAAGTTTAATGGAGCTTAAGTGAGACACAGACCATTAACGCAGTATCAATATTTATTTTTGGTTTCCAAGGAAACAGATACCGGCCGGTGGGTAACTTCTCTTCCAGCGCCAGCGAAAGAATCTTTTGCTCTGGCTAATATTCTGTTTCATTTCTGGGGGCCAGGACGGTGGTTTTGAGGTTGATAAACCATCATTTATTTAATCAATGAAACCACATTGATGGGGAACAGCTTTTGGGGGGGGGGCTAATCACTGCCAGGAAGGACAGCTTGATTTGGGCACACCTCACCTGTCACTCTCCGTTCTGGCCATCTGGTCCACCCTTTGCCCTTTGTGTTACTCTGAAGGATCTTTCCAGCCTGATCTAGCTCGTTGCACAGACCCCACATCCTAACCTGCTCATCAGGGTGTATACGGTTTGGTGGCAAAGTGAGATTTGTCAATGGTGAGTGTGCAAAAGTCATCATACCTTGACTTGGATTAACCCTACAAAGCCAGGCTAATCTGTATAGGCATCTACTCACCTCTCCGTGACTGTACCAACTAGGCCTTGGCCCTTGGGAAGAGCTGGTTGCAGGGCCAAAGGAGATGGGCAGGAGATAAGAGCCCTGGCCCTTACTCAGTAGTTAGCACCATCACCTTAATGCCACATGGTCTCTCTTCCTTAGTCTCTACATCGTCAGCTAAAGAGCCATTAAGTGCTACAGCCTTGACAGTGCCTTTGAACTATGAAACTCTGCAAAGATGCTTCTAAGCAATAAATGTGCTATGCAGTTCCCTGCACTCAGCAGCCTGGGTCTCTTGCTGGCATCCATCACCCTCCAGGGAATGGTCCAGCCTCACTTTCATCTGCAACAACTGTCTTAGTTTCTCCTAATTACACACCAGTCAGTTTTCCGTTCTTCCAGTGCACTTTCTTCTTTATTGAGCTGAATTTTCCCCCAGATGTGCTGCTGTTCACTCTCCCACTCTATCTCATCCATGCATTTCAAAAGATTAGATACCACGTCACTCTAACCACTTGCATCTGATGTTCCAGCTGTCATACTCACCCCAAAACAACACTCATCCCCTGCTTCTGTGGATACCACGAAGCTAGCAGCTCAAGACAAAACCCATGCATCAGCTTACAGTCCTATCGGTCAAAAACCTGGTGCAACACAACCGGGTTTGGTATTCAGAGTGTGACTGAAATTGAGGCTTCAGCTTTGTCCACATCTGCGGGTTCTGGAGACAAAGCCACTTTCATGCTAATCAAGGTTGTTGGGGGATTAAGGCACTTGTGCTTGTAGGATCACCATCTCCTCCTCCTTGCTCACTGAGATCCTGAGGATGCTCAGCTTCTCAAGGCTGGTCATATTCCTTCTAATGTAGCCCTTCCATCATCAGAGTCATCAGAGACATGTGGAGTCCTTCTTGAGCTTCTAGCGCCTATTTCTCAGCCACCAACTGGAGAAAGCTCTCATCCCACCCTAAGGTGAAGCGAGTGGGGATTTCTATCATTTCCATTCACATCCCTCACATAGTACCTGGATTAGATTGGATCAAGTGCAGAGTCCTCACTATATGAATGTGGAATTTGGAAATATTTATATGTTCACAATTTGTATGTAAATAGATCCTATATTTCAATCTACCTTTGCCATGATTTTATTATTGAATAAACCATAGAAACAATCCTTAGATTAGATTAGATTAGATTAGATTAGAAAGTGCAGTCTTTCGCTATTGATTATATATTTTTCTTACATTGTGTATTTGAAGTTCTCCCACCAACTATTTGTATATGCACTTATATATGTGGAACTGTGTATATTGGTGTGACATCCATTACATGTGGGTACTGAGAGATATGGTCATATATTTCACTATATATATGTAATATATGGTCTATATTATGTATACTATATATACACTATATATACTATACATACTATATGTACTATATAGTATATGGTATGTGTACTATAATATATAACATGCATATAATTTATACATTAGAATATATAAAATATGATTACATAATGACGTGATATTATAATAATATTTATATATGATTTATACATATATTATAAATATATTATATTTTTTTTCTTCTTCTTCACTGAGCTGGATTTTCCCCGAGATGTGCTCTTCACTCTCTCACTCTATCTCATTCATGCATTGCAAATGATTAGAACCCATGTCACTCCAAATGTTTGACTCTTGGGCTCCAGCTGTCATACTCACTTTGAAGTTGCATTAATTTCCTGCTTCTCTGTATAAAACTACCATCTATATATGGTAAATATATATATATATATAATATAACTTAGTTGCTATGTATTATCATTACATATAAAGTATATATAAATAATACTTATCTAATAGATGCTATAAACTATAACATCTGTTATATATTGATGCCACACTTAACTACCTGTGGATACTATGGGTACCGCCATCTACCTTGCTGCATGACATACACCTGCTGACAGAGCACACGCAGACAGCGGTTGTTTCTGAGACTCCATGTGCTCCTTTCCCTTTGTTAATACCATTCTGCTTCCTGCTGCTGCTCCTTCAATGGACTCAACTGCGGGCATCTGCCACCTCCCAGGCGTTTGTAGAGTCAGCATTTCTCCTCTCCCCGAGGGCCTGTAATGCCATAACCACAGCCCTGTCTTTTCTTGTTTCCCTTTTCTTTTAATGAGGCCCTTAAATATTCTTTGTAGCTACATCCTGCCAACCCTCTCTTTCCCATCCTCCCCGCCAGCTGGCTTTGAAAAGTCTTTACATCCATATTCACAGACAGTAGGATCAGGATCGTTAGTGGATGGTTTCATGGTGATGTTCTGAGCCTCAGTTTTCCAGTCTCAGAGTTGGGTGTTCATCTCTGTTCTAGCTGTGTCTGCTCAGCCTCTGCACCAGTATCTGAAACCAACTCAGGCAGACTTAAATGAAACTGTCCAGGGGTGGCCTTGCCTCATGCAGACCCATGTCCAAGGGGTTAAAGCTGCATCCCCAGGACCCAACTTCATGTTGCCTCCTGCTTTTGGCCTGGTGGTCAGTGTGAGCTTGATCCTCCAGGCAGGGAGGTCCACCAAAGGCTGAATTACGTCTCTGCACTTAATGACCCCAGTGGAAGAAGGTTTCTCTTTTGGTTGCCTCAACTCTTGTCCCAGGATTGCATCTTATCAGACATATTTGGGGCTCAGTCTTGTCCCTGTACCATCATTGGGTTGACCCACAAGGTCAGGGCTTGAGGGGACTCACTTGGATCTAGAGTTGCGTCAGGGCCACTGGAAGCTTGTAAACTGACACTGGGAGGTAGATGGCTTCCCTGGGTAGGTGAAAGTAGTGTTTCCAGAATAAGGAGGGCGGTTTGCTGGGCACTCATGAACCATGGGGGTCACCACCTGCTCACTGTGGTCAGTCATGTGTATGTGTGTGTAATAGAGCTTTCAATCCAGTAGGTTGCATGTCAGTGTTAGGTTGGTGGTGATGGAGATCAAGGTTGATGACAATGATGATAATGATGATGATGGCGGTGATGATGGTGGTGATGATGATGGTGGTGGTGATGATGATGATGATGATGATGGTGATGATGACGACAATGATGGTGGAGATGATCCAGTTGGAAATAGCCATATATGGAAGTCCAAGATAGTTATACCAATGGTGCCTCCTTCCCCCAATTGCAGCCTCACCTCTTACAATTAGAGGGGATTTTTCCATTTCTCTCAGTTCTTGGAAAGCTTACCCTCTGCCTCTCCCAGAAACCCTCTCTCCATTGCGTCCCTCCTCATACATGTCCTTGAAACTGATGACCCCCCCCACGAACCTTGAAACCCATGAGACCCATGAGACAAGAACTGAACCTTGAGACCCATGAAACAAGAACTGAGGTTCTGTGTCTTGCCTGATGAACTAGATGGGCATTTTTGTGTCAAGTTCATGGAGACAGTGGGGTATTCTGAAGAAGCAGACAGTATGAGGACATAAATCTCAAAGACACACAGCCCATTGTGTTTTTTTTGTAATTATAGAGAAGCCCAGAAATAACCACTTCCCTGTCCCTGTGAACCAGCTGACCACCCAGTCTCTCCCCTATAATTCTCTGTGCATGTTCTCATCTCTGTAAACTGTGTAGTTATAAAATGTTTGGAATTGAAAATCCACTGGAAATACGAGAACACCAACCTTCTGGCACTTGGGTCAGCTACACAGAGCTTGACCCTTTCCTCATTTTCTACTGGGAGCTGTGTGAAATTACTAGGTGGACACAGATTTTTAAAAATCTACAAAGTAACTTAAATGACAAAGTAGCTGCTTCCTCTTCTGAGTCAGGCTCCAGACACTAAATGAATTGGTCCACCACCAGTAACTCATAACTCATCTCATATAAGCTCTTTTCTCATTCTCAGAAGCTTTCATACTCATGGTGTTTTATCTTCATGATGATCATTAGGAGGTCATGCTTGTTTTTTTCTTTGTTTAGCAGGAGAGGAAATAGGAAGTTAGAAAACATCTTTGTCTTCGGTTCATAGCTTCGCTGGACAAATAACACTAGACATACGGGACAATTGAGCACTTGAAATATAGTTAGTGCAAATAAGGAACAATATTCTGCATTGTATTTGATTCTAAGTAACTAGAATACAATGTTCAAAAGACCTATATGTGCCTGTTAGACAGCCTAGGTTGGAATCTATAAGGTGATTGAACCCAATTTGAATCCAGATCTGCTGAATCCAAATGCAGTTGCTCTCATGTTGTCCCTGGTTTGCTCCAGATATATTCCCTCATGAGCCTTCCAGCATCCGAAATGCTCATTTTCTCCATCTGTGGAGAACCGGCTGCAGACACTTTTTAGTTAGTGAATGAGTTACTCTTGATAAAAGTCTGAAGTCTGTAACTCCACCAGTGAAGCAGACCTAAGAGCTGAAACTGCAGCCCAGATCATTCTTGGTAAAAATCCTCAGGGACCACAAATCCCCTTCATGTCTCAGATTTCCTCTGCCAGAGTTGATGATTCCAATTCTTTTCTCAATAGTCCATGTCCTGACAATCATAACACAGAATTCTCCAGGGCTTCTTTCTGGCTCTCTTGGCAAAGAAAAAGAGTATCTCCCAGGACATCGTCTTGAGAGGATAAAAAAGCCTTTGCTCTGGTTTCCTTTCATGCAAAATCTTAAAACCACGGCCCACTTGCTTCTACGAATCAGTGGTTATTTCAGGCCCAGCTTCACGTTGCCGATGCAAACAAGAAAAATGATTTGTGAGTTTTGACCGCAGCTATTTGTCAGCAGCCAGGGGGATGATGGGAGAGGAGTCAGGGGATCACTTAAGACCAGGCACAAGTGGAGGCTGTTTCACTTGAAGGGTCTGGAGTAGGGGAGGAGACTCCAGCCATCTCCGGTGGGGTCAACACACGTGGGGACAGTAGACTCCTGAGGATGTGGGGCCTCACGACACGTGGTGTCGGAGAAAAGGCAGTGAAGTCACTTAAGTGCCGTGTACTACAGGGATCCTGGGAGATGAGAGGGTCTAATTCTTGGATAATCGGGAAGCTGGTCTGAAATCCATGTTTGACTTTCATCCCAGGAATTGTGACAACACTGTACCTTTCATGCTGTAGTAATACTTCGACCATACAAATTCTACTCGCAATTTCTTGTCATGATCCATTGAAAACTATATAGAGTTTTAATTGATTCTTTCATTTGTTTTATTTTACATCAATATCTACCCCGGGGTTCTCCCACCACCTTATCACCTGTGAACCATCATCTTAGTTTTTTTGGCCCCTTTCACTCCCGCTTTTTCCCTCCTCCCCCTCTCATGCTCTCTGCTTCAATTTTGCTGAGAGTTAGTTTTAAATTTTTCTTGTCTGTTTATTTTCCCTTTATCCTTCATGTAAGTGAGACCATCGCCTACTTCTCCTTTCCTTTCTGATTTCCACTAACATGATTCCTTCTTGCTCCATCTACATTGCCGCAAATGACATACGGTTGTCTTTTTTGATTGATGCATAATATTCCATTGTGTACATGGACCACAGCTTTCTGTAGCATTCATCGACTTTGGGGCATTTGGGTTGTTTCCATGTCCTGCCTATTGTAAATAGCGCTGCAATAAATATGCAGGTACAGGTGTCTTTTTGGGTTAGAGTTTCTGTAACCTTTGGGTAGATTCCTAGCAGTGGGATTGCTGGGTCAAATGGTAGCTCGAGGGTCCTCCACACAGCTTTCCACAGTGGCTGGACCAGTTTGCATTTCCGCCAGCAGTGCAAGAGTGTTTCTTTCTCTCTAGCTCCACGCCTGCACTTGTTGTTGCCATTGATGTGGGTCATTCTTCCTGGAGTGAGATGGTATCTCATTGTGGTTTTGATTTGCATTTCCCTGATTGTTAGAGATGTTGAGCATCTAGAAAACTATATTTACAATTTCATTTGCAGTCCTCTATTAGACCATACGTGCACAAATGACTAAAATTATCCAAATCAGCCTACATTTTTACAATATTTTTAATTCTTTTTATTTTTGATTTTTTTTTCCTTCTTTGCATTTTTGGTCAAGTCCCTTGACTTGGTCCCAACACACTTAAGTGTGTGAATGATGCGACTCGGACTGGTTCTCTCGACTCTGCTCGGTTATGAGATGTTAATGATCATGGACACCAACTCCCAGCTCTGTTCCCCTGAATATCTGTCCTAACTGCATGGGATGGGAAACCAATATTGCCCTCAAGACTATCCCCCGGTGTGGATTATGCACACGTTCCTGTCATCTAAGTCACGAGAAGCCAGAGGCAGAGGCTATGGCACCTAATAAACACAAACTCTCAGAGACCTGGGGATCCATTCAATGGGAGCGTACAAAGGAATCTTCTAGAACTTATTCAAATACTTGATTGGAGATAAAGAGTCCCAAGATCTCAAGTCCCAGCAAAGATTGCTGAGTTTCCCTTTATCTGGGAAATCCTGTGTCCGTACCCATAACCCACCTGGGGTTCCAGGGGCAGATGTAGCCCCATGAAAGCCTTTGACCGTGTCTTGGATTTCCTGTAAAAGTACCTGCAGGTGAGCGAGAAGAGAGGAAGGACAGCGTGACCCTTTAGCCACGGGGCTCCTGCCAGTCTGTCTGCAGCTGCCCCGTGGGCTGGTGATCTGTGCTGGTGTGGACTCTCCGAGAAGATGGTTGCCAAGAGAGTCGTGCTCACCCCATTGGGGTGATCTGTGGCACCACTTTTTGAGATGCTGAATGGCAGGATTTTACTTCACATGAAGGGAGGGGAGAAGGGAGAAGGGGGGTCATGGAGATGGTGGCAGCGTCGGAGAGGAACAGGATGTTCTGGCTGTGACATGAAGATCGTTCCCTGTGGTGCCAGCAAATGGGAGAGGGCTATGCTCTTCTTCTGAGCTGGAGTTCTAGGTGCCTCCTGAACCACGGGTGACATCCATTTTTTAATTCCATAACGTTATCTGTAACTGACATGCGATGATAATACCGCCGTTCTCGTTAATGCAGTCTGTAAAAACACATTGATTTTATAGCTCCCCAAACCGACGACATTAATATCTGTGCATAATTAGTTTACACATTACTAAATTACTGACAGATTAAAAGTGAAATAGTGCAGTTCATACTCAGCCGCATAACTGCCAGAAAGGAAATTAATATGGATTCAAATGGTCCTCGGAGACCTGCATGGAAATAGCAGAAATCTATAACGGCGGCTGCCTCGGAAATTTCTATCAGCAACATGTTTGTGGTTGATGCTTTCCTCGGGCCGCTAATGCGAGCTGAGTGGGGCAGGAAATGGCACGCGGACGAGGCTCTCGTGCGGACCAGCTCAAGGCTGGGCTTACGAAAAAGTAAATTCTTAATTGTGGGATTCGATGGCGGGGAAGGGAGGCGACTCTGGGGCGGCTGACGTGAGCTGCTGCTGCCTCTCCTGCCTGCCTGAACGTGGGGTGCCGTGTTCTCTGCCCGGGCTGCTCAGAGGACAGGCCTGTTTTATGGTCTTCTCTGTGGCCACCCCTACACACACACGCATATGTGTGCACACACAGCCATGCCTACACACGTGCACACATGTGCACACACACCACCCTGGGTTTGTTTTATGGTCTTTGCAGCTACCCCTTCATACAAACACACACGTGTGCACACTCACAGTCACACTGGATTTGTTTTATGCTCTCTGCAGCTGCCCCTAAACACATGTGTGCACACATATGTGCACATACAGGGTTTGTTTTATGGTCTCTGCAGCTGTTCCTACATACAAACACACACACGTGCACACACACAACCACACTGGGTGTGTTTTATGACCTTCTCTGCAGCCTCCCCTACATACACACATGCACATATGCACATATGCCACACTGGGTTTGTTTTATGGTCTCTGAAGCTACCCCTTCATACAAACACACACGTGTGCACACTCACAGTCACACTGGATTTGTTTTATGGTCTCTGCAGCTGCCCCTACACACATGTGTGCACACACATGCACAAGACACGGTTTGTTTTATGGTCTCTGCAGCTGCCCCAACACACACATGTCCACACACATGTGCAAGCACAGGGTTTGTTTTATGGCCTTCTCTGCAGCCGCCCCTACACACACACACACACGTGCACATGCACACACACCACACTGGGTATGTCTCTAGCACTGTCCTTTCACTCTGCATGCTCACAATGGCCACCAGCTTGTGCCTGTCTGGAAGGTGGAAGGTGGGGGTGTCCATCTGCTTCCTGGAGATGAGGTACAGTCTCAACCTCTTTTACTCAATAGACTGCCTGCCCTTTGACCTCTGCAGATCTCTGAGTACACGACCAGAGTGCAGACATGAATCCCCTTTCTTCCTTGTCTGGTAAGAGAGAGCGTTTGAACTCATTTCCATAGGGATGGTCCTGGTAGTCTATTGAATGCTGAAGAGTGTTAATTCTGAAGAGGCTGTTGGCTATAAATGAAGCTTAAAAAGTGTGCCAAAGCAGTCACTAGCAGGCCTCTGAGACACGATCCCACACTGACTGAATACTCGCTGTGTTCCAGATACTCTGTGAGGTATTTTATTTGGGTTCTGACCATTGGAACCCACATAGCAATTCTGGGAGCAGCTACAGGGAGTCCCATCTCATTCATGATGAAAGTTGTTCTGAGCAGAAGAGTCATCTGACCCAGTTTGTCCAGTTAATTAGAAAGTTAATAAGGTAATAAAATTAAAGAAATAAAGTAACTACAATAAATAGATGAAAAATCCTTGTTTATTTGCCTTCAAAGCTTGAGCAGGAACTAGAAACAGACACAAAGGGAGAAGAAGATTCTGGAGATGCTAGGGATTGTCTGTGAGATGGGGGAAGCGATTCTTCTGTCAGATGCTTGAGTCTTTGAGGGCTGCCTCAGCTCTGAAACATCCTGTCACGTGTTGCATCTTCATCTTTGTGTTAGTTATTTTGAAGCATAGTAGCTTCCAAATAGCTGTGATTTCACAACTCCCAGAGTCAGGAACCTAGGTGTCTTAGCTGGAGTCTTTGGGTAAAGGTGTCTCACGAGGCTGCGCTGGTCTCAGAGAGAGAGAGTGAAGAGTGTCATTTAGTGAGACAGAATTTGGTTCTTCACTGACTGAGGATCTCAGTTGTTATCACATGGACCTCTTTATGGTTTAGTTTGCAATATGGCAGCCTGCTTCATTGGAAGGAATAAAGGGTAGGGGAAAAGAGGAGGGGTGGGAGGAAAGAGGAGGAGGAGAGACGCAGGGAGGGAGGGACGGAGGGAGGAAAGAAATGGGAAAGAGAGATGAGGGAGAGGGGAGAGATGATCAGGTAGCATCCCTAGTCATAAGCCAGTGGTCACCTAAGGAATAATTAGCTCATAAATGGGTTAATAGGGATTCAGGATCTCAGGAGAGAGCTAATATGAAATAGTCCTAGAACAGATGCTCAAAATGATCTCACCTGGCTCAAGTTGCCATGGAAACTCATTTCCTTTATTTATATTCCCCCCCTCCCATTACCAGTAGTAATAATTTGACCAGTTATTAAAAAAATAAAACAAAGAACGGACTATGTGAACCCAGGCAAGAAATGAAAAGTAAGAGAGAAAAGGGTGTTAAATAGAAAAATGGATGCATCACTGAAACAGTTTCAATTAGCTGCTACCTTGCTTTGTCCCCTTCAATGTAAATGGCTGGTGGTTTGGGGTTAAAAAGAAAGTATGGGAAAGGTTTACAATTCAGGAAGGAAAGTCTTTCAAGATAACATCATTTATTTTCTTTAAGACTAAGACCTTGAAGGAAACTCTCCTGAGGAAAAAAAATCATACATCTGTTTGCATGTAAAATCCCAAACTTCCTACAACCATAAATACACATCCACTTGCTCCCTCCTTGCAATACACCACTATTCATATGATCTCTCTTCACGTCAACTTGACTGACTTAAATTCTCAGGTTGTAGACCAGTAGGTCTTAGGTGCTTGAGGTCATAAACTTTGAAAATTTCAAAAAACCTCTTAGAGCCTTGATAACGTCCATCAACACAATCATGAAGAAGATGGCAATTTCATGAGCTTTGAAGAACTCATAGAACGCCAAGAGCCCTTATCTTAAGGAGAATGTACTTTGCAAATATACAGTTGTTGGAACAATGAGTCTTGGAAATCATGTTGTGTTAATTGCCTTTACCTTGTTCTCATCTTATCTTGAACCCAGACATGCTTCTTGAGAGTTCAGACTTTCACCGCTTTATTGAAACACAAGTCAATGAGATGTTGCCAACCTCCCAAAGAGAGTGCAGGGTGTGGGTGCACATGACTGGCCATGGGTAAACTGAATCCAGTGGAGTGGGTCCACAAGGGGACCAGAATTGATTATCTCTGTCACCTTCAAGAAAGACATGCAGACATGGAAGACAGAGAGCAGCTGGAACACCTATGTGAAGACACCAGACTTGAAGTCCCACAAAAGGAGATACCAACTACTGTAGAAGTTATTTATCATTTTGTAGTTTCCACAGCTTTACCATGGAGGTCAGGAGAACATCTACATGTAGGATCTTAGGTATCATATAAACTACTGTATTATAGAGAATTCTTTTTAAAAAACATATTTTTATATAAATTTCACATCTTTGTAATCCCAGGGATTCACCCCCCTACCCTCCCCATGGTTTCCCTCTATTTTCCCCAGCTCCAAGTTGCGTGTTTCAGTTTGGTGGTTAGCTTGTTTTGACTTTTCCTCATGGCTTTTGTTTATTTATTTTTCTATGTGCCATATATTAGTAAAACAATATGGTTTCTGTCTTTTTCTTTTTGACTTGTTTCTGCTAATACGATTTCTTCTAGGTCCATCCATGTTATCTCAAATTCATCAAGTTTGTCATTTTTAACTGATGAGTAATATTCCATAGTGTATATAGACCACATGTTTTTCATCCAGTCATCTGTTTTGGGGCATTTAGGTTGCTTCCAAGTTTTGGCAATTATAAATAGTGCTGCAGTAAACATTTGAGCACAGGTGTCCCTTTGTACCCACATAGAGGTCTCTTTTGGGTAGATTCCCAAAAGAGCAATCTGTACAGCAAAAGCGACAACAGAAAAAAACAAAAAGAAGCCCAATCGAATAGAACAAGTTTTTGCCCTCCACAAGAGTGATAAGGGTTTAATAACGAAGACCCACAAGGAACTCACACACTAAACAAAAGCAAACCTAGAAGCCCAGTCAAAAAATGGGTAGAAGAACTAAAAAGATACTTCTCCATAGAGGAAACGCAAATGGCCAACAGGCACATGAAAAAATGCTCAACATCACTAGCAATCAGAGAAATGCAAATCAAAACTACAGTGAGATACCACCTTACACCAGTAAGAATGGCCCACATCCAAAGAATGGGCAACAACAAGTGCTGGCGATGATGTGGAGAGAAAGGAACGCTCTTACACTGCTGGTGGGAATGTAAACTGGACCAGCCATTGTGGAAGGCTGTGTGGAGGACCCTCAAATTAATGGAAATGGAACTACCATTATAGAGAATCCTTATGAGCTATTCGCACAGATTTAAACGTTGACGATTAGTATTTTCATTCCATGTGGAAGCTAGCCATGCTAATGTTACCTTATGAGGTTGCACTGGAGGCTTGAGGCCAAAGAGATGGGGCAAAAGTGACCTTTGATTTTGCTTATGAGTCCTGTCCAGGGAGGATGTAGGTCCATCAGCCACACAACTTCGACACCTAAGTTCTCCCCAGCGAGTCTGTTGTAACACTCACTTGAACGTTCAGGGTCTTTCCATATCTTCTAGGGCTTCCCTTGGATGTAATTGGCATGGATTTTAAAGACACTTTCCCCTTATTATAAAAATAATATTTATTCAATTTCAGAAAGAGGTGTCGATGTATGAAATGGGGGGATTTACACAATGCCTGATTTCAGGTTTCTTTTCAAAACGGAGCATCTTGGAGTCAATTCAACTTGCGTTCCCTGAACACACACACAGCCAGGAAGTCGCTGGCTTCTCAAGGCTGGAACACACACGCCTCAGCTTTCCGGAGCCTCCCTCACTCCCTAGACTCCCTTAGATTCAGTCCACCTCGCATTTAGATCGTCTGCTGGAGACTATAAAACTATGAATTTACAGCTCCTGACTCTCAACCATATTTTATTTTTTAAAAGAAAATAAACATTTCAAGTTGTTGCACCAGGAACAATGGGACATTTGGGGGAAGTTCAACTATATGCAACAAAAAAAAAAGGTTATTTTATACACATTTTCTCCTCCCAGGTTTTTACTTTTAGCCCAGGAAAAAAAAAAGGAGTTGCAGATAAATGATGCTCTTAGAACTCATAAAGTTCAAAGTAAGCAATTATACTTCACTTTACAAGATCTATAGCAAAATAAATTGCAATGGATTGGATAGTTAAAATATTTATAAAGGCATGGGGGGGGAAAGAAAGCACACACACACACACACACACACTTCTGTCTGAACTTAGATCATCCCTGAAAGGTGTTCATCCGTGGCTTCAGAGAAGGTAGAGAAATCACCCTTAATTCAGTTCTGTATCATCTGAGTATGTCTGGCCATTTCTTAAGTCACACAAGAAGCTTAAGAGGTTCTTCCTGTTCAGGGAGAACATGGAGACCAGTGTCAGCTGTGAAATGAACCAAGAATGGAAGAAAGGAGGACCAAACGAAGAATGCCCCTTCTTGGAAACAGCATCTCGGGAGAGAGCCACGGATGTCCACAGAACTTGCGTTACTCCTCACAAGTCCCAGATCTGTCACTGAGGCCACGATTGTAAGCAGCAAGGAAAGTTGGGGGCCACGAAATGGGACAAGTAAGCCTGACAGGGGAGAGGAAGGACTCTGGGAGAAAGGAGGGTGTCCCTGGCTGGATGAGAGTGGCCTGAAGCTGTGTGGCCAGGCAGGGGCTGTCTTTCCAAGCCCAACCACCACCAGAGCTGGCCAACCTGCTGGTTGTTCTGGTTCCCTGGGCAAAGGTCTGCTGCTAAGGGCAACTGTCTGCCGGAGCCCCTTGGGGAAAGAGGGTGGGGACTGTCTCCTCCTCCCAGAGTGGCCGCTTGATGCCACCTTCTTCCCAGCGGCCCTCTTGCTCCCTGGTTCTTAGTCCATGTCAAGGACAGTGCCGGTCAGCTCCATGCAGACTTGGGAGGCAGAGCTCCATGTGTGGGTTGCTTGTTTCCACTTTCTGGGGGAAAAGAGATACAATTTTAGCCCAGACAGGGCAAGTACAGCGGCCTTCCAGGCAGGGACTGGGAGTGAATGGCCATCTGACACTGGGTTAGAAGAAGAAAGAATCCATCCTTATACAGAGGGACACCTGTGCCTGGATGTTTACTGCGGCACTATTTATAATCTCAAGGACATGGAAACAACCCAAATGTCCCAAAATGGACGAATGGATGAAAACGCTGTGGTCGGTGTACACGCTGGAATATTACGCATCAATTAAAAATGACAAACGATGCATGTGAGATAATGTGGATGGACTTAGAAGAAATCCTATCAGCAGAAACAAGTCAGAAAGAAAAACACAGAAACGAAGTGGCTTCAACCAAATGGGAACATAGGAAAAACAAGCAAAGGACCAGGAGGAAATAGCAAAACAAGCTACCAACCAAACAACTGGGGGAGGATGGGTAGGAGCAGTCGGGGAGGGGAGGTGGTGGGAGAACCCTGGGAAACACAGAGATGTGAAATATATATGTATGTAATTATGTATTAACAAAAAATTGACATGTGGTTAAAAAAAAAATAGGAAAGACTCTAGCTCTTGCCAGAATAGGAAAAAATACCATACCTAGACAGGTTCTCCATTAAAGAAAGAAAATACTGGAAAGCAAAAAAGCAAAAATAAAAATAAATAAATCAAAAATCATTTATAAAATTAGCACTTTTAATCCATGGCACTTGTTTTTATGCATTCCTGTATTTTAGATATGAAATACATGTGTTTTATATGAACTTTCTAATGCTTTGTCTATTCATGCATTTTCAATTTTTACCAAAATGGTGGTGTACTGTCTATCCTACTTTGAAACCTTTTTCCAGTTGACAAAATAGAGGAAGACTTGCTATTAAATATGACCTCTGATGGGGACATTTTCAATCATGACTCAATCCTTTCCTTTATCTATTTACTGGTTAAAGTACAAATCCACAGTTCAGCAAGCATCCCGGTAGTGAAATTTTATCTCTCCATGATCATCCCCTTAGCATACACTGGGAGAGGCAACGTCACATGGCATAGGTGTTTACACCTTGATGTTGTTGGCAAAACCCCTTATCCATCGCTCATCCCTCATGCCTGGGAGTTTTGCCCTTTTCTCTCGTCATCACTAACATGGACTATTGCTAATTTTTCTAAGTCTTTTTGGTAGTAAATTTGTTGTCATGTCATTGTTTTATATGGTCAAATGCCAATATCTTGGGCGGATGGGACCGGGGTCTGCCTCGGGACCGTTGGGTTGGACTAGCACATACCAACGTGCACCCCAGACCTGCCTGCCAAGATGCAGGCTGGGGTGTGGGTTGTGCCAGGGTTGGGGGGGCCCGGAGCCATTAACACCCTCTGGTTTGTCTCCACTCATCAGGAATAAGGAAAACTAGGTGGTTTAACGCAACCACAGATACAGAAGAAGTGAGGGATAAGAATGAAGATCCTGGACACACACCCCACCTGGGCAGGACTCAGAAAGAGCCTGGAGAGAACCATCAAACGCGAGACCAAGAGACCACGTGCAGAGACAATCTTAGACAGAGTTACACCTGCAAGTTCAGCGGGGACCTGGGAGCCAAAATCCCGGTTCAGAGACACCTTCATCAAGAGCAAAGCACAAAAACACAGCCCTTTCCAAGGTGGGGAAGGCCACAGAAATATGACAGTGGCCACCCAGTAGAGCGGCAAACCCAAACTGAGACCATTCAGACCAG
>PVHY01026783.1:0-16914 GCA_004024945.1 Uropsilus gracilis
TCTGTGACTTCTCTGTACTTTGATGATCATAGATGAAATCTCTCTATGTTTTACACTTCATGGGGTAGATGAGGATATAAGTCCATATCACCCACAGATCATACCATATGATTTTTCCCACTTGTTATTAACCCTTTTTTCATTCAACTTTCTCTGACTTAGGCCTTTCAGGCCAACAGGCTGTGTATAAAGTGAGAAACCACTTGAAAACAATCAGACTCCAAAGGGTACAGTATATATCTTTCAGTGATTTTTCTGTACTTTGAATATGATCGATGAAATCGGTGTTTTGTACTTCATGGGGTAGAAAAGAACATAAGTCCAGATCACCCACAGATGATTAAGTCATGATTTCTCCCACTTGTTACTAACCCTTTTTTATTCAAATTCCTGCTGATTCAGTCCTTTCATGGCAATAGGCAGTGTTTTCAGTGAGAAGCCTTGGAATTCAATCATACTCCAAAGGGTGCAGTTTATATCTTTATGGAACTTCCGTATATGTTGATGTTCATAGATGAAATCACTCTATGTTTTACACTTCATGGAGTAGAAAAGGATATATGTTTATATCACCCAAAGATTTATCTCATAATTTCTCCCACTTGTTATTAATCCTTCTTTCATTCAAATTCCTCTTATTTTGGCCTTCTGGCCATAAAGCAGTGTTTCAGGGTGAAAACTCCTGCATTGAATCAGACACCTAAGATTGCATTATATACCTTTCTGTGACTTCTGTGTACTTTAATGATCATATATGAAATGTATTATTTATACTTCATGGAGTAGAAAAGGGTATAAGTCTATATAACCCACAATTCTTCAGTCATAATTGTTACCACTTGTTATTTACGCTTTTTTCATTAAATTCCTGCTGATTTAGACCTTTCAGGACATAGGCTGTGTTTTCAGCAAGAAACCTTTTGAAATCAATCATACTCCAAAGACTGCAGTATATAATTTATGGAACTTCACAGTATGTTGATGTTTATAGATGAAATCTCTCTATGTTTTACATTTCATGGAGTCAAAAGGTTGTAAGTCCATATCACCCAAAGATCTTAAGTCATGATTTCTCCCACTTGTTATTAACCCTTTTATCATTCAAATTCCTGCTGATTTAGGCCTTTCAGGCCCACAAGCAGTGTTTTTAGCGAGAAAACTTCTGAATTCAATCCCACTCAAAAGGGTGCAGTATATATCTTTCTGTGGCTTCTCTGTACTATGATGATCATAGATGAAATGTATGTTTTACACTTCATGGATTAGAAAAGAATATAAGTCCATATCACACACAGATCTTAAGTCTTGTTTAGTCCCACTTGTTATTAACCATTTTATTATCCAAATTCCTGCTGATTTATGTCTTTCAGACCAAGAGGCTATGTTTTCAGCTAGAAACATTTTGAATCAATCACATTGCAAAGGGTGCAGTATATATTTTTATGGAACTTCTCTGTACATTGACGTTTATTGATGAAATCGTTCTATGTTTTACACATCTTGGGGTAGAAAAGGATATAAGTCTATATCACCCACAGATCGTAACTCATGAATTCTCCCCCTTGCTATTAACCATTCTTTTATTTAAATTCCTCTTATTTAGGCCTTTCTGGAAATAAAAAAAATGTTATCAGGGAGAAAACTCCTGAATTCAATCAGATTCCTAAGATTGAATTATATATCTTTCTGTGACTTCTCTGTACTTTGATGATCATAGATGAAATCTCTCTATGTTTTACACTTCATGTGTAGAAAAGTATATAAGTCCATGTCACCCACAGATCATAACTCATGATTCTCCCACTTGTTATTAACTCTTTTATCATTCAAATTCCTGCTTATTTAGTCCTTTCAAGCCAACAGGCATTGTTTTCAGCGATAAACCTCCTGATTCAATCAGAATAAAAATTGTGCAGTATATATCTTTCTGTGACTTCTCTGTACTTTGATGATCATAGATGATATCTCTCTGTTTTGCACTTCATGGGGTAGAAAAGGACATAAGTACATATCACCCACAGAGCGTAAATCATGATTTCTCCCACTTGTTATTAAACCTTTTTTCATTCAACTTACTGCTGACTTAGGTCTTTCAGGCCAACAGGCTGTGTATTCACCGAAAAACATCCTGAATTCAATCAGACTCCAAAGGTTGCAATATATATCTTATGGAACTTCCCTGTACATTGAAGTTTATAGGTGAATTCTCTCTATGTTTGACAACTTATGGAGTAGAAATGGATATAGTCCATATCACCCACAGATCTTAAGTCATGATTTATTCAACTTTTTATTAACCCTTTTTTCAATCAAATTTCTGCTCTTTCAGGCCTTTCAGGCCAACTGGCTGTATTTCCAGTGAGAAACCTTCTGAATTCAATAACACTCTGAAGGGTATAGTATATCTTTATGGAACTTCCTTGTACGTTGTTGTTTATAGATGAAATCACTCTATGTTTTACACTTCATGGAGTAGAAAGAATATAAGTCCATATCACCCACAGATCTTAAGTCATGATTTCTCCCACTTGTTATTAACCCTTTTTTCATTCAAATTCCTCTGATTTATGTCTTTCAGGCCAACAGGCTGTGTATACACCGAGAAAATTCCTGATTTCAATCAGACTCCAAAGGGTGCAGTATATATTTTTATGGAACTTCCCTGTATGTTGATGTTCATGGATGAAATCTATGTTTCATACTTCATGGAGTAGAAAAGGATAAAAGAAGATATCACAGATCTTAACTCATGATTTCTCCCACTTGCTATTAACCCTTCTTTCATTCAAATTCCTCTTATTTATGCCTTTCTGGCAATGAAGCAGTGATTTCAGCCTTAAAACTCCTGAATTCAATCAGACACCTAAGATTGCATTATATATCTTTCAGTGACTTCTCTCTACTTTGATGATCATAAAAGAAATCTCTCTATGTTTTACCCTTTATGGGGTAGAAAAGGCTATAGTTCATATCACCCACAGAACGTAACTCATGATTTCTCCCACTTGCTATTAACCCTTCTCTCATTCATATTCCTCTTATTTAGACCTTTCTGGCTGAAAGCAGTGTTTTCAGCCAGAAAATTCCTGAATTCAACCAGACATATGAGATTGCATTATATATCTTTCTGTGACTTCTCTGTACTTTGATGATCATAGATGAAATCTCTATATGATTTACACTTCATGGGATAGAAATGGATATAATTCCATATCATCCACAGAGCATAAGTCATGATTTCTCCCACTATTATTTAACAATTTTTGTTCAAATTCCTGCTTATTTAGGTGTTTCAGTCCAACAGGCAGTGTTTTCAGCGAGAAATCTCCTGAATTCAATCAGACTCCAAATGGCGCAGTATATTACTTTTTGTGAATTTTCTGTACTTTGACGATCTTAGATGTAATCTCTGTTTTACACTTCATGGATTAGAAAAGGATATAAATCCATATCACCCTCAGATCTTAATTCATGATTTGTCCCACTTGTTATTAACCCTTCTTTCATTCTATCCTCTTAATTAGGCCTATCAGGCCAGAAAGCAGTGTTTTAGGAGAAAAATCCTGAATTTAATCAGACACCAAAGGGTGCAGTATATATCTTTCTGTGACTTCTCTGTACATTGATGATCATAGATGAAATGTATGTTTTACTATTTATGGAGTAGAAAAGGATATAAGTCCATATCACCCACAGACCTTAGGTCATGATTTCACCCACTTGTTCAAACCCTTTTTCATTCAAATTCCTGCTATTTAGTCCTTTTAGTCCAACAGGCATTGTTTACAGCCAGAAACCACCTGAATTCTATCAGATTCCAAAGTGTGCAGTACATATCTTTCTGTGACTATTCTGTTTTTGATGATCATAAATGATCTCTCTATGTTTTACACCTCTTGTGATAGAAAATGATATAAAAGTCCCTATCACCCACAGATCGTAACTCTTGATTTCTCCCACTTGCTATTGCTATATTCATTCAAATTCCTCTTATGTAGGCCTTTCTGGCAATAAAGCAGTGATTTCAGCCTGAAAACTCCTGAATTCAATCAGACACCTAAGATTGCATTATATATCTTTCAGTAACTTCTCTCTATTTTGATGATCATAAACGAAATCTATGTTTTACACTTCATGGGGTAGAAAAGGATATAAGTCCATATCACCCACAGAACTTAAGTCATGATTTCTCCCAATGGTTATTAACCCTTCTTTCATTCAAATTCCTCTTATTTAGGCATTCAGGCCATAAGGCAGTTTTTCAGCGAGATAACTGAATTCAATCCGACTCCAAAGGGTGCAGTATATACCTTTCTGTGACTTCTCTATACTTTAATGATCATAGATGAAATGTATGTTTTACACTTCATGGAGTATAGAAGGATATAAGTCCATATCACCTCAGATCGTAAAATATGATATCTGCCATTTGTTTTTAACCCTTATTATATTCTAATTCCTCTTTATTATGCCTTTCAGGTTATAAGCAGTGTTTTCAGGGATAAAACTCCTCAATTCAATCAGACTTCTAAGATTGCATTATATATCTTTCAGTGACTTTTCTGTACTTTGATGATCATAGATGAAATCTCACTATGTTTCACATTTCATGGGGTAGAAAAGGATATAAGTCCATATCATCCACAGCTCTTAAGTCAGGATTTCTCCCACTTGTTAAAACCCTTTTTTCATTCAAATTCCTGCTATTTAGACCTTTTAGGCCAGCAGACAGTGTTTTGGCAAGAAACCTCCTGAATTCAATCAGACCCCAAAGAGTGCCGTATATATCTTTCTATGACTCCTCTATACTTTGATGATCATAGAAAAAAATCTATGTTTTACACTTCATAGTGTAGAAAAGTATATAAGTCCATATCACCCACAGATCATAAGTCATGATTTCTCCCATTTGCTATTAACCCTTCTTATATACAAATTCCACTTTATTAGGCCTTTCAGGCCATAAAGAGGTGGTTTCCAGTAGCAAACTCCTGAATTCAATCAGACTCCTAAGATTGCATTATATATCTTTCTGTGACTTCTCTGTACTTTGAGGATCATAGGTGAAATCTATCTGTTTTCCACTATATGGGGTAGAAAGGGATATAAGTGCATATCACCCACAGATCTTAATTCATGATTTGTCCCACTTATTGTTAACACTTCCTTCATTCTAATCCCTCTTATTTAGGCCTTTCAGGCCATAAAGCAGTGTTTTCAGGGAGAATACTCCTGAATTCAATCAGACACCAAAGATTGCATTATATATCTTTCTGTGACTTCGCTGTACTTTGATGATCAAATATGAAATCTATGTTTTACACTATGTGGGGTATAAAAGGACATAAGGCCATATCACCACAGATCTTAAGTCATGATTTGTCCCACTTGTTAAATCCCATTTTTCATTCAAATTTCTGCCATTTAGGACTTTCAGGCCGACATGCAGTGTTTTAAGGGAAAACCTGAATTCAATCAGACTCCAAAGGGTGCAGTATATATCTTTCTTTGACTACTCTGTACTTTGATGATCATAGATAGATGAAATCTCTTGATGTTTTGTACTTCATGGGATAGAAAAGGATATAATTCCTTATCACCCACAGAGCATAATTCAATATTTCTACCAGTATTTTTAAACATATTTCTTTCAAAACCTGCTTATTTAGGCTTTTCAGACTGACAGGCAGTGTTTTCAGTGAGAAACCTCCTGAATTGAACAGACTCCAAATGGTGCAGTATATATATCTTTCTTGACTTCTAATTACTTTGACAATCAAAATGAAATCTATATTTAAGAATTCATTGATTAGAAATGGATATAGTCCACATAGCCCACAGATCGTAACTCATGATATCTCCCACTAGCTATTAAACCTTCATCCATTCAAATTCCTCTTATTTAGGCCTTTCAGGCCATAACACAGTGATTTCAAGGAGAAAACTCCTGAATTTTTTCAGACACCTAAAATTGCATTATATATCTTTCTGTGACTTCTCTGTACTTTTATAATCATAATCGAAATCTATGTTTACACTTCATGGGGTAGAAAAATATATATGTCCATATCACCCACAGATCTTAATTCATGATTTCTCCCACTTGTTAAAACACTTTTATCATTCAAATTCAGGCTAGTTTAGGCCTTTCAGTCCAACAGGCATTGTTTTCAGTGAGAAACCTCCTGAATTCAATCAGACTCTAAAGGTTGCACTGTATGTCTTTCTGTGATTTCTCTGTACTTTTATGATCATAGATTAAAAACTCTCTGTTTTATACTTCAAGGAGTAGAAATGGATATAGTCCATATCACCCACAGATCGTAACTCATGATATTTCCAACTTGCTATTAACCCTTCTTTCATTCGAATTCCTCTTATGTAGGCCTTTCTGGCCATAAAGCAGTTTTTTCAGGGTGAAAACTCCTGAATTCAATCACACCCCTAACAATGCATTATATATCTTTCTGTGACTCCTCTTTACATTTATGATCATAGATGAAATCTCTCTATGTCTCACTCTTCATAGGGTAGAAAAGGATATAAGTCCATATCACCCACATATGTTAAGACATGGGGTCTCCAATTGTTAAAAACCATTTTATATTCAGTCATGCTATATAGGCCTTTCAGGCAAACAAGCAGTGTTTTCAGGGAGAATCCTCCTGAATTCAATCAGACTCCAAAGGGTACAGTATATATTTTTCTGTGACTTCTCTGTATTTGATGATCATAGAAAAAATCTATGTTTTACACTACATGGATTAGAAAAGGATATAAGTGCATATCACCCACAGATCTTAATTCATGATTTGTCCCACTTGTTATTAACCCTTCTTTCATTCTAATTCCTCTTATTTAGGCCTTTCAGGCCATAAAGCAAGGTTCTCAGGAGAAAACACCTGAATTCAATCAGACTCCTAAGATTGCATTAGAGATCTTTCTGTGAATTCTCTGTATTTTGTGATATAGATGAAATCTCTCTATGTTTTACATTATAGGGGTAGAAAAGGATATAATTCCATATCACCCACATATCTTAAGTCATGATTTCTAGCACTTGTTAAAACCCATTTTTCATTCAAATTCCTACTATTTAGTCCTATCAGGCCAAAGGCAGTGTTTTCAGTGAGAAACCTGAACTCAATCAGAAACCAAAGGGTGCAATATATATATATATATATATATATATATATATATATATATATATATATATATATATATATACTTGTGTGACTTCTCTGTTCTTTGTGATCATAGATGAAATCTGTCTATTTTTTACACTTCATGGGTAGAAAAGGACATAAAACCATATCACCCACAGAGCTTAATTCATGATTTCTCCCACTTTTTATTAACACTTTTTTCATTCAAATTCCTGCTATTTAGGCCTTTTAGTCCAACAGGCATTGTTTTCAGGGAGAAACCTCCTGAATTCAAACACACTCCAAAGGGTAAACTATATAACTTTCTGTGACTTCTCTGTATTTGATGATCATAGATGAAATCTATGTTTTACACTTCAGGGAGTAGAAAAGGATATAAGTCCATATGACCCACAGATCTTAAGTCATGATTTCTCCCACTTGTTATTAACCCTTTTTTCATTCAATTCCTGCTGATTTAGGCTTTTCAGTCCAACAGGCATTGTTTTCAGCGAGAACCCTCCTGTATTCAATCAGACACCTAAAGGTGCATTATATATATTTCTGTGACTTCTCTGTACTTTGACGATCATAGATGAAATATGTTTTACACTTCATGGGGTAGAAAATATATGTCTATGTCACCCACAGATCTTAAGTCATGATTTCTCCCTCTTGTTATTAACCCATTTATCATTCAAATTCTTGCTGATTTAGGCCTTTCAGGCCAACAGGCTGTGTTTTCATTGAGAAAACTTTTGAATTCATTCACACTCCAAAGAGTGAAATATATATTTTTATGGATCTTCCCTGTATGTTGATGTTTATTGATGAAATAGCTTTATGTTTTACACATCTTGGGGTAGACAAGGACATAAGTCCATATCACCCACAGATTGTAACTCATGATTTCTCCCACTTACTATTAACCCTTCTTTCATTCAAATTCCTCTTACTTAGGCCTTTCTGTCCATAAAGCAGTGTTTTCAGTTGGAAAACTCCTGAATTCAATCAGACACCTTAAATTGCATTATATATCTTTCTGTGCCTTCTCTGTACTATGATGATGATAGATGAAATGTATGTTTTACACTTCTTGGAGTAGAAATGGATATAAGTCCATATCACCCACTGATAATAGGTCATGATTTCTCCCACCTGTTAAAATCTATTTTTCATTTAAATTCCTCTTATTTAGGCCTTTCCGTCCATAAGGCCGATTTTCAGTGAGAAAATTGAATTTAATCAGACTCCAAAGGGTGCAGTATATGTCTTTTTGTGACTTCTCTTTCTGTGATTTTCTGTACTTCGATGATCTTAGACAAATCTCTATATGTTTTACACTTCATAGGGTAGAAAAGGCTATAGTCCATATCACCCACAGAACGTAACTCATGATTTCTCCCACTTGCTATTAACCCTTCTTTCATTCAGATTCCTTTTATTTAGACCTTTCTGGCTGAAAGCAGTGTTTTCAGCCAGAAAATTCCTGAATTAAATCAGACACCTAAGATTGCATTATATATCTTTCAGTGACTTCTCTCTACTTTGATGATAATAAATGAAATCTCTCTATGTTTTACACTTCATGGGGTAGAAAATTATATAAGTCCATATCACCCACAGAGCATTTGTCATGATTTCTCCCACTTGTTATTAACCCTTCTTTCATTCAAATTCCTCTTATTTGGGCCTTTCAGGCCATAAGGCAGTTTTTCAGTGAGAAAACTGAATTCAATCCGACTCCAAAGGGTGCAGTATATATATTTTTTGACTTCTCTGTACATTGACGTTCATAGATTAAATGTATGTTTTACACTTCATGGAGTAGAAAAGGATATAAGTCCATATCACCCACAGATCTTAAGGCATGATTTCTCCCACTTGTTAAAACCCTTTTTTCATTCAAATTCCTACTCTTTAGGCCTTACAGGCCAAAGGAAGTATTTTTGGCGAGAACACTCCTGAATTCAATCAGATTCCAAAGGGTGCAGTATATATCTGTGACTTCTCTGTACTTTTATGGTCACACATGAAATCTATGTTTTTCTCTTCATGGGGTAGAAATGGATATAAGTCCATATCACCCACTGATCTTAAGTCATTATTTCACCCACTTGTTAAAAACCATTTTTCATTCTACTTCCTCTTATTTGTGCCTTTCCGGCCATAAGGCAGTTTTTCAGCAAGAAAACTGAATTCAATCAGACTCCAAAGGGTGCAGTATATATCTTTCTGTGACTTCTCTATACTTTGATGATCATAGATGAAATGTATGTTTTACACTTCTTGGAGTAGAAAAGAATATAAGTCTATATCACCCACAGGTCTTAAGTCATGATTTCTGCCATTGGTTTTTAACCCGTCTTATTTTCTAATTTCTCTTTATTATGCCTTTCAGGCCATAAAGCAGTGTTTTAAGGGATAAAACTCCTCAATTCAATCAGACTTCTTAGATTGCATTATATATCTTTCAGTGACTTCTCTGTGCTTTGATGATCATTGATGAAATCTCACTATGTTTCACACTTCATGGGGTAGGAAAAGGATATAAGTTCATATCACCCACTGATCTTAAGTCATGATTTCTCCCACTTGTTATTAACCCTTTTTTCTTTCAAATTCCAGTGATTTAGGACTTTCAGGCCATCAGGCAGTGTTTTCAGTGAGAAACCTTGTGAATTCAGTCACACTCCAAAGGGTGCAAAATATATGCTTATGCAACTTCAATGTACGTTGATGTTTATAGATGAAATCTCTCTATGTTTTACACTTCATGGATTAGAAATGAATAAAAGTCCATATCACCCACAGATCTTAAGTTATGATTTCTCCCACTTGTTTTTAACCCTTTTTTCATTCAAATTCGTGCTGATACAGGTCTTTCAGTCCACAGACAGTATATTCAGTGAGAAACCTTGTGAATTCAATCACAATCCAAAGAGTGCAGAATATTTCTTTATGGAATTTCCTGTATGTTGATGTTTTTTTTAAATATTAACAATGAATTTTATTGTTACAAAATTATCATACAAAATAATCATAGAAGCAGGGGGTGGCATCTGATAGGTTGAGAGTCACTGACCCCACAAAGTCCTTGAAATGACATCAAAGGTCTTGTACAATCTTCTTCATATTTTATTAGCTTCACTGCCCATCTTCTTCCTTCTATGCTTACTTGTTATCCAGGAAAATAGCTGGAGTTCCTTAAACATGAAATGCTTATTCACACCTCAGATCTGTAGATAGTGTTATCTGATTGCAAGGATTTTCCTCAACTTCTCTTCCACACGGGATCATCTCTTTCTTCAAAACCTCCTCCATGTAATATTTTTTAAATCATTTTATTGATTTGTCACAATTGTGCATTAATTGATCCCTCCTTCTCCCTCCATATCCCCCTCTGTATCCCCTTTCCTCTTCCCTCCATATCCCCCCTCTGTATCCCTCGTTCAGTCACCCCTCCCATTTTTCTGCAAATTGTTGTTTGGTTAAGTTGTTGTTTGGTTGTTGGTTGTTTGGCCTGTTGTTTTCTTCCGATATATGGTAAGTGTGTGTGGGGGGGTTTTTTGTTGTTTTTGTTTTATTTTTTGTTTTTTTTAACCCGGGGCTTTCCCACTTCACTAACATTTGTTAACTATCCTGATCTTTTGTGCTCTTCACCTCCCCTGCCTTCTACCCCCTCCTCCTCTCTTGCTCCATGGTTCAGTCCCATTGGTTGTTTTCATTTTTTATTTGTTTGTTTGATTTTCCCTATATCCCTCATATAAGTGAGACCATCCTGTACTTCTCTTTTTCTTTTTGGCTTATTTCTGCTAATATGAGTCTTTCTACTTCCATCCAGGTTGCTGCAAATGACATGTTTTTGTCCTCCTTGATGGAGTAGAAAAGAATATATGTGCATATCACCCACATCTCTTAAGTCATGATTTCTCACACTTGTTATTAACACTTTTTCATTAAAATTCCTGCATTTAAGCCTTTAAGGTCACCTGGCAGTGTTTTCAGCAAGAAGTCTCCGGAATTCACTCAGACACCACAGGGTACAGTATATATGTTTCTGTGATTCTCTGTACTTTGATGATCATAGATGAAATCCCTCTCTGTTTTACACTTCATCTAGTAGAAAAGGATATAAGTTCATATCACCCATATCCCTTAAGTCATGATTTCTCGCACTTGTTATTAACACTTTTTCATTCAAATTCCTGCTGATTTAAGCCATTCAGGCCACCTGGCGAAATTTTCAGCGAGATACCTCCTGAATTCATCAGACACCAAAGGGTGCAGTATATATCTTTCTGAAACTTATCTGTACTTTGATGATCATAGAGGAAATCTATGTTTTACACTACATTGAGTAGAAAAATATAGAAGTCCATAACACCCACATTTCTTAATTCATGATTTCTCAAACTTGCTATTAAGTCTTTTTCATTCAAAGCCTGCTGATTTAGGCCTTTCTGTCCACGTGGTGGTGTTTTCAGCGAGAAACCTCCTGAACTCAATCAGACACCAAAGGTACATTATATTTCTTTCTGTGACTTCTCTATACTTTGATAATCATAGAAGAAATCTCTCCATGTTTTACACTTCATGGACTTTATATCGTCCATATCACCCATATTTCTTAAGTCATGATTTCTCACACTTGTTATTAACTCTTTTTCATTCATATTCCTGCTTTTAGGCCTTTCATGCCTCCTGGCAATGTTTTCAGCAAGAAGTCTCCTGAATTTAATCAGACACCAAAGGGTGCAGTATATATCTTTCTGTGACTTCTCCGTACATTGATGATCATAGATGAAATCTCTCCTTGTTTTACACTTTATCCAGTAGAAAAGGATATAGTGCCATATCACCCACAGCTTTTAAGTCATGATTTCTCTCAATTTATTAACCTTTTTCATTCAAATTCCAGCCGATTTAGACCTTCAGGCCAACTGGCGGTGTTTTCAGTGATAAACCTCTGAATTCAATCAGACTCCAAAGGGTGCAGTATTTAGCTTTCTGTGTTTTCTCTTTATTTTTATGATATACATGAAATCTCTCTAAGTTTTACACTTCATGGAGTAGAAAAGGATATAAGTCCATATCATCCAAAGCTCTTAAGTCATGTTTTCACACTTGTTAATAAATTTTGTTTCATTGAAATACCTAGGATATAGGACTGTCAGGCCAACTGGCGGTGTTTTCACGAGAAACCTCCTGAATTCAATCAGACTCCAAAGGGTGCATTATATATCTCTCTGTGACTTTTGTACTTGTGATCGTAGATGAAATCTCTCTATGTTTTCTACTTCATGGAGTAGAAGAGGATATAAGTCCATATCACCCACAGTGCTTAAGTAATGTTTCTCGCACTTTTTATTAAATTTGTTTCATTCAAATTCCTAATATTTAGGCCTTTCAAGCCAACTGGCAATGTTTTCAGCAAGAAATCTCATGAATTCAATCAGACTACAATGGGTGCATTTTATACCTTTCTGTGACTTCCTGTGCTTTAATGATCATAGATGAAATCTCTCTATGTTTTACACTTCATCCAGTAGAATAGGATATAACTCCATATCACCTATATTTCTTAAATCTTGATTACTCACACTTGTTATTAACTCTTTTCATTCAAATTCCAGCTGATTTAGGCCTTTTAGGCCACCTAACGGATTTTTCAGGGAGATAACTCCTGAATTCAATCAGTCACCAAAGGGTGCAGTATATATCTTTCTGTGCCTTCTTTGTACTTTGATGATCATAGATGAAATCTCTCTAGGTTTTACACTTCATCCAGTAGAAAAGGATATAAGTCCATATGACCACCGCTCTTATTCATGATTTCTTGCACATGTTATTACCCTTATTTTCACACATTCTTGCATGGGTTGGCCTTAGGGTGAACGTCCAGCATTTTTAGCAACAATGCTCCTGAATTAAATCAGACTACAAAGGATCTTTTTACCTCTTACTAATGTTTCTCTACTCAGATATATAGGGATGAAAGTTCCCTATATTGTACACTTCATGAGTAGCACAGGATATAAGTTGATCTCACATCCAGCTCTTATGTCATAACTTCTCCAGGTGCAATTAACCCTTTTTCATTCAAATTTCAGCCGATTTAGGCCTTTCAGGCCAACTGGCGGTGTTTTCAGCAATAAACCTCCTGAATTCAATCAGACTCCAAAGTGTGCAGTTTTTAGCTTTCTGTGACTTCCTTTTATTTTGATAATCATAGATGAAATCTCTCTATGTTTTGCACTTCATGGAGTAGAAAAGGATATATGTCCATATCACCACAGCTCTTAAGTCATGATTTCTTTACTTGTTATTAAGTCTTTTTCATTCAAATTCCTGATTTAGGCCCTTCAGCCCTTCTGACCATGTTTTCAGTGAGATACCTCCTGAATTCAATCAAACTCCAATGGGTGCAATATATACCTTTCTGTGAGTTCTCTTTACTTTGTTATCATAGATAAAACTCTCTATGTTATACATTTCATCGAGTAGAAAAGATATAAGTCCATTTCACCCACAGCTCTTATTCATGATTTCTCACACTTGTTATTAAATCTTTTTCAATCAAATTTTGCTGATTTTGGCTGTTTAGGTCACCTGGTGGTGTTTTCAGCCAGAAAACCTCCTGATTTCAAAAAGAAACCAAAGGGTACAGTATATATCTTTCTGTGACTTTTCTGTAGTTTGATGATCAGAGATCAAATCTCTCTATTTTGTACACTTTATGGAGTAGAAAAGGATAAAATCCATATCACCCAAGTTCTTAAGTCATGCTTCTTGCACTTGTTATTAAGTCTTTTTCATTCAAATTCCAGCTGATTTAGGCCTTTTAGGCCACCCAGCGGTTTTTTCAGGAGGAGACCTCCTGAATTCCATCAGAAACCAATTGTGCAGTTATATCTTTCTTTGACTTCTCTATACTTTGATGATCATAGATGAAATTTCTCCATTTTTACACTTCATACAGTAGAAAAGGATATAAGTCCATATCACCCACAGCTCATAAGTCATGATTTCTCATACTTGTTATTAACCTTTGTTTCACTCAAATTTTGCATGGGTCGACATTGAATGTGAACTTCCTGCATTTTCAGCATCAATGTTCTTGAATTGAAACAGACTACAAAGGAGCTATTTATATCTTAGTTAACGTTTCTCTACTCAGATGTATAGGGATGAAATTTCCCTATGTTGTACACTTCATCGAGTAGCACAGGATATAATTTGATCTCACCTCCAACACCTAAGTCATGATTTCTACCAGTTCTTATTTACACTTTATTCATTCAAATTCCAGCTGATTTATAACATTTAAGGTCAACTGGTGGTGTTTTGAGCAATAAACCTTCTGAATTCAATCAGATTCCAAAGGGTGCAGTATATATCTTTCTGTGACTTCTCTGTACTTTGATGATCATAGATGAAATCTCTCTGTTTAACACTTCATGTAGTAGAAAGGATATATGTCCATATCACCCACCGATCTTAAGTCATGTTTCTTGCACTTGTTATTAAATTTTGTATCAATCAAATTCCTAGGATTTAGGACTTTCAGACAAACTGGTGGTTTTTTTCACGAGAAACCTCCTGAATTCAATCAGACTCCAATGGGTGCAGTATATATCTTTCTGTAATTCTCTGTACTTTGATGATCAGAGATCAAATCTATGTTTTAAAATTCATCCAGTAGAAAATGATACAGTGTATATCATCCTCAGCTGTTAAGTCATGATTTCTCTCACTTGTTATTAACACTCTTTCATTCATTCCTGCTGATTTAGGCCTTTAAGGCAACCTGGCAGTGTTTAGAGCTAAAAGCCTTGATGTCATGAGACTCGAATGGGTGCAGTATATATCTTTCTGTGACTTCTCTGTACTTTGTGATCATAGATGAAATCTCTCTATGTTTTACACTTCAGGGGTAGAAAAGTATATAAGTCCCCTTCACCCACAGCTCTTAGTCATGATTACTCGCACTTGTTATTAACTCTTTTTCATTCAAATTCCTGCTGACTTTGGCCTTTCTGGCCACCTGGCAGTGTTTTTAGCCAGAAATCACCTGAATTGAAAAGAAACCAAAGGAGCAGTATATATCTTTCTGTGACTTCTCTGTAATTTAATGATCATAGATGAACTCTCTCTATGTTTACACTTCATGGAGTAGAATAGGAAATAATTCCATATTACCCAGAGTTCTTAAGTCATGTTTCTCACACTTGTTATTAAGTATTTTTCATTCAAATTCTTGCAGATTTAGGGCATTCAGGCCACCTGGCCGTGATTACAGCGAGATACCTCCTGAATTCTATCAGACACCAAAGGTGCAGTATATATCTTTCTGTGTCTTATCTGTACTTTGATGATCATTGATGAAATCCCTCTATGTTTTACACTTCATAGAGTAGAAAAGGATATAATTCCATATCACCCACAGCTGTAGAGTAATGTTTTCTCACTCTTGTTATTAACATTTGTTTCATTCAAATTCCTAGGATTTAGGCCTTTCTGGACAACTGGCAGTGTTTTCAGTGAGTAACCTCCTAAATTCAATCAGACTCCAATAGGAGCAGTATATGTCTTTCTGTGACATCTCTGTAGTTTGAGGATCATAGATGAAATCTCTCTATGTTTTACACTTCAACCAGTAGAATAGGATATAAGTCCATATGACCCACAGATCTTAAGTCATGATTGCTTCCACTTTTTATTAACCCTTTTTTTCATTCAAAAGCCTGCTGATTTTAGCCTTTCAGGTAATCAGGCAGTGTTTTCTGTGAGAAAACTTGTGAATTCAATCACACTCCAAAGGGTGCAGTATTCATTTTTATGGAACTTCCCTGTAAGTCAATGTTTATAGATGAAATCTACTATATTTTCACTTCATGGTGTAGAAAAGGATATAAGTCCATACAACCAACAGCTTTTAAGTCATGTTTCTCGCACTTGTTATTAATCTTGGATTCATTCAAATTCCAGGGATTTAGGCCTTTCAGGCCAACTGGCAGTGTTATCAGCAAGAAACCTCCTGAATTCAATCAGACTCCGATGGGTGCAATATAGAACTTTCTGTGATTCTCCGTACTTTGGTGATCAAAGATGAAATCTCTATGTTTTACACTTTATCCAGTAGAAAAGGATGTAAGTCCATGTCACCCACAGCTCTTAAGTCATGCTTTCTCACACTTGTTTTTTTTTTTTATTTTAACATTTACTTTTTATTCTGTACATGGAGTAACTATGTAATGCAAATGTTCATATCTACAAATAAGACTATTTGGGGAATTCCAAATCCTAAACAGGAGCATGAATAAATGTGCTTTGATGCTTTATAACCCATTGTTGGTTACTGTGAGATATGTGATAATAGATGGGGAAAAAATAATCCTAAATCTAATACACTTTTTGAGACATACAGATAACACAGCTTACACTGAAACCCCAATGGAAATAAGTCAACTGATATTTGGTACAATAATGAAATGTAGACTCTGTCAAAAAGTCAAAGGCACATAAAATATTTTTTTTAATTTTTGTTTTTTATTGATTTGTCACAATTGTGCATTAATTGATCCCTCCTCCTCCCTCCATATCCCCCCTCTGTATCCCCCCTTCAGTCACTCCTTCTCCCATTTTTCTGCAAATTGTTGGTTGGTTAAGTTGATGTTCAGTTGTTGGTTGTTTGGCCTGTTGTTCATCTCCCCCGCCATCTTCCCCCTCCTCTTCTCTCGCTCCATGGTTCAGTCCCATTGGTTGT
>PVHY01026784.1:0-16919 GCA_004024945.1 Uropsilus gracilis
GGGGGTCCTTTCTGAGAGAAGGGTGCAGAGGGCTTGGGGCCAGTAGCCAGAGCAGCAAGGAGGCCTGGGAACAACCAGCTGCCCCTCCCCACCCCACTGAGGATTATGATCAACCCGTGCTCTGGAGGGTAAGCTGTGGGAGCCGAACGCAAGCTGGCTTTAGTATAAAAAGGATCATTTGTTGTGCCAAGTAACCAAGACGCCTGGCTGATCCAGGGGCCCAGCCCACGCTAACCGGGTTTTGTCCCCCTTTCCCGTGGTCCTCCCTTCCCACCTCCTGGTTCTCCAGGCAGTGTCTCCTTTTGAGTAAAGGCTGCTGACTGCTTGTATCTGGTCTCTATTGCTGACACCCCAAAGAGGAAGGAAAGGTGCCCTTTAATATTGATTCAGCCAAGAGCTACAGAGGTTCTCATTGGCCAGTTAGGGTCACGTGTTCATTTTTGAATGGGGAAAAGACTTACTGACCAGTTGGGGTCACATCTGTTCCTGAACCAGGAGCGGACTCCTGCTGGCCAGCTGGAGTTATAGATCTGCTCCTGACGCGTCCATTGATTCTGGAAGATTCCACGCTTTGACTGCCCTCTCTTGGGTAATATACCGGATCCAGGAGGACATAGAGGGGAAGGGTAGGGATGGCCGTGGGAACGGGGTGCTATCCCCAGAAGGAGCTTGGAGGCTGGGCAGGCATGCTGTCAGCCTCCGTGATGGAGAGCTAGGCATGGGACCTCCTTTGCCTGTTTGGGTTAGGGTGGGTGCTCAGCCCTTCCCTTCACCTGTTGAGAGAAGCTTCTACCTCAGGGATGACATGAACTGGGTGGGGTGAGTGCTCCATCAGTGTCTCTGTCCTTGTTACAGCTGCCTGGTGACCCCATCTTCCCTTCTCCCTGTCTTCTCCCTTCAGCAAGCAGCTACCAAGGCTGCTTCTGATACCTTCAGAATTTTGCTTGCATTCTTCAGGCCCCTCACCCAGGCCTGGGGGGAAAGGTCAAAGGTCAAAGACTTTCTGGAAGACTCCATCATACCTGCTGTTAGTTCTTTCCCTGCTGGGTCTTGGGAATGGGAGAGGAGGTCTGGGGGTATCAGGGGGAGGCCCCCTGAAGTGGGAGGCTGCTGGCCAATGCCATTTTCCAGCCTGTTTGGAAGCCTGTCAGGGTTTCAACAGCAGGCACAGCCCGGAGGGGGGAAGCTGCTGAACAACTTCCTGTTCGCTTGAAGGCTTGGGGTGGGGCTGGCGTAGAATGTGCCTCACTTCCACCTCTCCCCACGCCTGTGCACCCTCATTCTCTCAGATCGTTTTCAGTGGCCTTGCACAGAGAGAACACCATGATTTTTCTGGAGGTTGGTGGAGAACAGTGTCTGGGAGCTGTGAAACCGTGGTTTCCCTTGTGCATCCCTGCTTGCACCTCAGTGTCGCAGTCGTTAAGTCCGACTGCCCTTTCCTCTGGGATTTCACTGGCACCTCTGCCCACACTCGTACTCTTTCCACCTAAGCTTTTTTTTTTTTCCCCTGTGAGCAATCTAGGTTTATAGGCCTTGGAGAGTATACAAATATTTGATTTTAATTAAGGACGTCTGGAAGGAGGAGTGAAAAAAGTTACTCTTGCTTATTATGTCTGGGGGTGGTAGATGGTGTCTCGTCACCTTCTCAGCCACTGGTTCTCCAGGAGGACCCCCGGGGGGGGGGAATGAGGTACCTCAGAACTGAGGCCTGGCGAGAGCAGAGAAGTGAGCATCAGTTGGCCCAGGGTGGCTTCTGGGCAGAGAAGGGGTGAAGAAGGGCAGTGAAGAAGAGAAGACCATGAGAGGCTGAGGGCCACCTCTCTCTTGGGGCTTTCTACTGGCTGGCCCAAGGACCCACCCCTCAGTTCTCACCTTAACCTTCCCTGATAAATGGCATCACCCCCATCTCACATCTGAGGAAGCTGAGCCCAGAGAGGCAGAGAAACATGTCCAAGTTTGCTCAGCTGCTAAGGATCCCCCTGGGTGTAGGCTCCGAGTCTGTATAGAAGCCACCCCGGTGTGTGGTCCCCAAACGGTATTCTAGGAGGACCCCACAGACGATCTTGAGCATAGTGGGGTCTTCGAAACGAGAACCCAGGATTATTTCATCCCGAGCAGCAAGGTCTATGGAGTGGCTCTAAGAGGAGAGAAAAATGTAAGTGGGGGTGATGGGGGGAGATGATGGGCAGCATCCTGGGGTATCCGGAAGAGAAGGAACCCAGGAGCTCAGACTTCCTGACCCAGCCCCGCCCGCGGCATCATGGGCCTTGGTGACTCACATCATCTCTAGGAGCTGGTTTCCTTTCCAGTCAAGTGAGGTGACAGCCACAATAATAGTGTTCTTGTGGGGGCTTCCTTAGTGCCGCCCGGCCCTGAGGCTCGGAAGGAGACTGGTGCCTGCCCACGGCTGCCCTCGGCTGCTCGGGGGGCTGGTGGGGAGCCTCCCCCCAACGCAGCACCCCAGACAGCAGCAGCTTGTCCTGGTGAAGCTGAAGGGGCTCTGTTAGCTGGGGCGGGAGGCAGGGAGGAAGCAGCTGTGTGCCAGGGCTGGTCCCAGGGCTCTGCTGCCAGAGGGGAACTGCGCTCCAAGGGCGGTACCCCAGGCCCAGGTGGCGCGCTGCTCAGAATCACCGTCCCAGGCTCTCAGCTGAAAAGCCCGGCTCCCCAGCTGTGTGCCAGGCCCCTGGGCTCCTGCTCCTGAGAACACTTGCTATAAAGCCCCTTGGTGGTTCGCATCTGCCGAGTAGTTCTCCTGGAGCCAGCACCTGCTCCTGCCTTCCTGCAGGGTGGGGGCGGGGGCAGGAGGTCCTGGAGAGGCTTCAGGGACCTGCCCCAGGGCGCTGGGCAGCGTCTCCATACTCCTTGCTTTGCACTGGATTATTTTATTTCGCATTAATTCATTTAGGCTGACGTAGCCCAGTGGGGCTGGTGGCTAGTGTCTGAGACAGCTCTCGGGCCCTGGTCTTACAGGTGTGGGACCAGGGCCTGTTGCTGTGACAGGAATGATCTTGGGGTCGGACCAAGCAGAGGCCCATAGCTGGCTGTCCCCGAGTCCCATCCGAAGGTGCCATAGGCCAGCGGGCACTGGGAACTGGGAGACACGGTGTCAGGTCGCCTGAGTGTGGCCTGACACAGCCAGGAGGCAGGGATGCAGGCCCCTCACTGTGCAGGTGGGAGGGTGCGCCCTTCACAAGCCGGGGCTCGCCCAGTGCTCCACTCAAGGAGGCTCCACTGGCCGCCCACCCAGGGCAGTGTGTCTGGGACCCGCCGGGGGGGTGGGTGCTGGGCGGCATGGGTCCTGCGTGTCTGCAGAGGGTGCTGACCTGCTCCCGCCCGTGCTGGGCCAGGCCAGGCAGCCTGGGAAACTCAGGATTCTATCCTGCTTCAGACCTGGACCCTGACCACGGCGCACAGTTCCCGGGGAGCCGGGCTGGAAGTGGTATGATAATGCGTCAGCAACTGCTGAGTATTATCTGTGAGAGAGAACCTCCCAGCAGACTGGCAGACTGGCCCAGGTCAGATCCTGGATGGGGGAGCCGGTGTGTGCCTGTACCACCTCACAGCCTTGTACCGTCACAACCTCAGAGAGTGCGCGGATGAAAGCCGCTTAAATGTTGGTGTTGCAGATCATCTGAAATTGACCTTGGTGACCTTGAGGGGGGGGATTCTTGCAAACGGTGATGGCCCTCGAACCGGTCATGAGCTCTTCAGAGACTTCCCAGTGTGCGGGGGGTTTGCATCTCAGGGGTGAGCTTGCAGTGAAGATCTCAGGACTCCACATTTCCCTGGTTTCAGACTGTGGGAAGCTGGTGTATGTCTTGACTGCATGCGTGTGTGTGCACATGCAGAGCATCTTCGTAGGATCGCTTCACAGCCCCAGTTTAGGGGTTCCGGGGACGTACCCCTGGTTTTGTAGATCAGGGTAATGCTGCTGGAGATCGTGGGTGCTGTTGTCATGCAAGGGTTTCATAGCTTAAGGAGCCACCAGGAAATCAAATAGCTAGAAATGTGGTTCAGAAGAGGGTCCCCTTCCCCCCCAAGCGTGTTGGTGTCTTTGCTGCACCGTGAACTTGGCGAATAACGGTCATTCTGGGTGACAGAGCTATGGAATGGAGAACCCCTTGGCTGAAAGGGCATATGCTGAGCAGATCAAGGGACTCTTTAGGAACTGGCTGGGAAGGGCTTCTCTAGGTGCTGGTCTTCCCAGACTGCATCTTGGGCCTTTTCCGCCCTAGAACTGTCGTGGGGAGATGGAACCCCGTTGCTGAGCCTGTTCTCTGCTCCCCTGGTGCTGAGATGATGAGGGCTCCAGCTCTATAGTTTCTCCAGCAAGTTCACATCAGCCACGCTGTGTTGGGGTCACCTGTGAACGGCCCCAGACCGAGTCGGGGAGTTATCTGGTGCTCGGCTCACCAGAACATCACAGGGCGAGCAGAGAGGGAAGAAGCCCATATCTGGGCACTAGGGATGTTCTGTGGACCCTGGAGCTCGAGGGGCAGAAACTGGTGCTTCTGGCTAAGCACAGAGTCTCCCTCAAGGTCAGAGTCAAAACAAACACTGGGTTGAGGAGAGTGTGATTGACAGAACTGCATGGTTACCTTAGCAAGGGTCTCCCCAGCCACTGAGTGCCCCACCTGCTGGGCTCCTGATTTCTGGTTGTTTCACGCCAGCCCTCAGGCCTGTGCCTGTGTTTCCTTGTCTCCTGTGCCTGGCTCCCCAAGGGTGAGCGCCCCGAGGAGGGGCTCGGTGCCCTCATCTCCACGGCCCTGGAAGCTGCCTGGCTTGGCCTGTCAGGCAGCACCTCCTGCCTGCAGCCCAAGCCTGCAGCAGCCAAGGCCCACCTGACTGCATCGTCTTAGTCTGCCTGGGCAGCTACAACGAAACCCCACGCTGGTGGCTTACAGACAACGGACATTTTGTCCTCACTACTTGGAGACCCCAAGTCCAGGATGAAGGCAGCAACTAGTCAGGCTTCTGTATCCGCTTGGCGAGAGGGCACAGGTGAACTCTGGGTCTTAGAGGGCTCCATCCCCAGGACTGAAGCTCCTTCCACAGACCCCACCTAAGAGCTTCCCTCTGGGAGTCGGGGTTCCCTGGGTGAGTTGGGAGGGGTCCGTTCAGCCACAATGCTTCCCCTTGACATGTGCCCGTGGAGCAGATGGCCGTGCCGTGCTGGTTCTTCTGCATGGGAGCTTTGAATCCAGTCGCCTGAGGACTGTGGCCGGAGGGGGAAGGGGCAGATCCCCCAAGGCCTTTGGGAATGTTCTTACCATGACCTCTTGGTCTTGATGAAGCAACTGTGTTTCTTTTTCTAGAACAGATTTTTGGCAGCTCAGTTAGACCTGAGGGGCAACGTGAATTTGCCTCAGAACCACCTTCCCGACTCAGGCCTGGGCAGCAAGGAAAAGGGGCCGTTAGAAGAGTGAGAGGAACTGGGGTGTTAGCTTTTCCAAGGATGCCTGGCCCCTGCTGAGAGTCCCTGCACGCTTCTGGAGGGCTCTCTCAGAGGGGCAGATAAGCCACTAGCTGAGCAGTGACCACATCTGCTGGCTTTTCCACAAATTTATTAAAAACTGATTTGCAGAGCCGGGCGTGGTAGCGCGCGCCTGTAATCCCAGATACTTGGGAAACCGAGGCTAGGAATCACTGGCATCTGTGGGTTCACTACCACAGGCAACGTAGTGAGACCTAGTATCAAAAAAGTAGCCGGGTGTAGTGGTGCACACCTGTAACCCCAGCTACCTGGAAGGCTGAAGCTAGGGGTCTCTTGAATCCATGGGTTTGGGACTACCCTGGGCAACATAGCGAGACCTAGTCTCTTAAAAAAAAAAAAAAAAAAAAAAAAAAAAGAATTGTTTGCTCACAGTCTGTTTTCATAAGTTTGTTTTGCATTGCCCTGATACTTGTTTTGCACATTCCTGCTCCATCCTAAAAAGCATCCAGTAAGTATCATGGATTCTGAATAATCGTCACAATGATTACAAATAGCAAACGCTTACTGAGTATTTAGTATATCTTAGCCACCATTCTGGGAGAAGGTTTTATTAAATAAACGATTAAGGGTTGTTGGAAACGCTACAGAACTCTAGTACTGGAACAGGATTGTATGTCTAGATTCATACGTTCATGAACGGGCATGGAATGAGTCATGGCCGAGAACAAACAACAAGCGATAAACAAGCCAATAAAACCACCAGCCGAAGTCACCGAGCGGAGGAGTCATTATTTGAATGATATTTTTTTTGTCTAATTAACATTTATTAAGTGTCTTCTGGGTAGCAGGCACCGTTAGGTACTTTTCCATCTGCTGTTTTATTTAATTACAGCGAGCTCTTCACTTCCACAGCCGTTCCCCTGGGCTTCCTTTGACTAATTAGTTCCCCCGCCGGCTTCCTGGTCCGCCGTGCTTGGCGTCGCCCGGGACGCCTTGGAAAACCGCTGCTGGGGTTTCATCCTGTGAGTGTCTCAGCCTGCAGCCTGGAGCCCAGAGCGCGGCGAACAGTCTCTTTCCTCCTCCTCCATGACCACTGCGCAAGCCGGAAGGAGAACCTCCAGCCTGGGAGGAACTAGCTCACTTGCGGGAAAAGGCCTTAGGCTCTGCCACAGTGAGCCCTGCATCTGACCTTGCGGCTTCGGCCTTGTCGGGCCAGGTGGAGCTAGCGAAACACCTGCTTGCCCTGTTTCTTCTGGAGACGGGGATGTGGCAAGCGTCGGAATTAGGGCCGACTGCAGCGGGCAACACTGCCCTCGGTGTGTCAGCCCCCGTGTCGGCCCCGGGAAGCCTGGGTTTTGGAGTGTTTAGCAGAGGCAGGGCCGTGCCTTGCAAACATGCATTTATTTAAGAGAAAGGACTCTAAGCAATGTCCACATGAAGGGTGATTCCTTTTGCCGAAGTGCGGAGTACGAGTCTCTGAGCAAAGGGTTTCAGAGCCCGGAGAGTCAGGAGGAATTTTTGGGTGGCAGGTGCCAGGTGGAAACGGTTTCTTTGAAAATTGGCTTTCTGAGGAATTTGTGAAAAAAAAAAAAGGAAGAAAAGATCTAACAATGGTGTTTAATAGCAAAACGTTGAAAGACCAAGGAGTCCAGTGGCTTGGGGAGGTGAGCTTTCCTTTAAAAACTCACCTGGAGAATGAGCGTAGAGAGGTGACTCGTCACCACAAACAGACTCGGTCCCTGGAGAGATTCCCAGGGACCATCATGACTGGATTTGCTGCGGTGGGAAGCCGGGAGCCTGGAGCGTGTGGTGTATCGAGTGGGTAGATAAACCGAAGTGCCCCTGACCTGCTGTGCCCGGAAAGACGCGGCCCTTCCTCTTGGGTGACTAGACAGCTGCTGACAGACCTGCTGTGTTTGCTGAGAGACTGTGGGCCCCTGACGTGGGTCCTCCGGGCCTGCTAACGACGGGCTCCTCCCTTTTCAGGCTAGGCCTGCCAAGCCCCTGAGCGCTAAGAAGACCTGGGGAGAGGAATATTGAGTCAGCCCTACTCTGGGCTGCTTCCTGGCAGTGGAGGGTTTCTGGTTGGTGTTTGCTTGAAGAGAGGAAATCAGCTCGGTTCCGCACGTGCTCTGCAGAACTCGCTGTGCGTAGGACTGGCAGAGCACCAAGGGCTGGGGATACCACCGTGACCAACTTTCCGTGACCCCCTCAGGTTGTGCCCCGGAGGAGGCAGACGGGGACACAGATCATTCCAGCATTTCTCCCGCCAGGCCAGGCCCGTGGCTGGGCGCCGTGGGCTGGACGCTTGTGCGGGAGAGCTGGAGGGGTTTTCAGGAACAAGTGGCAACAGCTCCCTGTTTGAGTTACTTGTCCAGTCAGTCCTGACTGGAAAAGAGAGAGGAAGATGAGGACCCATGCAGGGTGGCTGGGGTCTCCCTCGTGGCCTGGAGAGGATGGGCAGTTTCGGCAGGCTAGCGAGAGGGCTGTCCAGGAATGAGGAGGACTTGGGCTCTCAGACCACAGAACCTGCCCTTTGGGCTGGGAGGCGTCAGTGCCAGGGAGCCCAACTGCCCTCGTGAACTTTGCTGCTCACTTCCCCAGGCCAGTCTCTTCTCCTGCCTCTTGCACTTGCCCGAGTGAGCCAGTGGGCTAGCTTGCAGGTCTTTGCGTGTGCTTGTCCGGTCTGATTCCGTCGTCCCTGCTGCCTGGGTTGGGCAATTTCCAGCTTATCTCTACATTTTCAACGTAGCTCTCACCTCCTTGGGGAAGCCATCACTTTGCATCCCCCGCAGGCTCATTCCATACCCTTCTCTGGTTATCCAACACCTGAACACACCGCTGTTGTAACGCTCTGTCTGTTGTAACGCTCTGTCGTACCTCCTGCTCCTTGTTTTTCTGCCTGTAATTGCTTCACTGAAGGATGAGTGGATGGCTGTGTGGTTGAGTTCATGGAAAGATCTACATGGCCACACCGCATGGTAGATCAGAGGTAATCCGTCATAGTTATTGAATGAATGAGTGACCTTGCTTTACAACAGAGGCTGCAGGAGGTTGTGTGTCTTGCCCAAAATCACACAGCTCTGAGATGCTGAGTTGGGATGGGCACCCGTGGTGTAAGCTGAAAGGGAAGACCAGATCAGATGTGGTTTCTAGTCTGGGGTTTCTCTTCCCATAGAGTGGAGACGAAGCAGAGTCACCCCCCCTTTTGGGGATACTTCTTTCCTTCTTGGGGCACACTCTGTGTTCTGGATTTGTCTCTATGAGATGTAGTCACCAATGGTATACCCTTTGTGTTCTAAAACAACACAAAAAAGGCTTTTGGGAGAGGGATTAGCATATTTTTCTAATTTCTAAGACTTAGGCTCACAGCCCTCAAATTTTCCCTAATTGAACAACATGTGCTCATTTTTTATTTTGTAAATCTAAAGAATCTGAAAGAAGAAACAACTTTTATGCCCTTGGAAGACACAGCAAGAAGAGTCAGGAGATGAGGCATATGTGGAGGGTGTGTGTAGGTGTGTGTGTGTGTGTGTGTGTGTGTGATGTTCATGTGGTGTGCATAAGTGTGTGGTATGTGTGTGTGGTATATATATTTAAATGGTGTCTGTGTGTGGTATGTGGTGCATAGATATGTGGTAGATATATGTGGTGTGTACATGTGTGTAGTGTATGGGGGTGTGCATACACTCAGGCCGTATCATGTCTTGCACGCGTTTGAGGACCTAACTTGTGAGTGTGTTTAGAGGGTTCTTCAGTTAAACCTTATTTTTCTTTGGACACTGAGCTATTTTGTGACCATTATTTAAAAGGGAACATTAAACCACATTCATGTAAGGACATGAGAAAGCCTGTACTGGCCACAGGAGAGCTGGCAGAGGGAGAAGATGTGGTCCGTGATTAGCGATAGCATTCTCCCTTACCCCTGGATATGGCCTCTGTGCCTTTTGTGAATAAAATGAGGCTGTTAGGCAGCTCCCGGAAGTTTCAACACCCAATGAAAAGCAAAGAGAAAGCACTAAGGTAGTTTAAGATTTAATCAGAAAGAGCCCAGAAAAAGCCTTCTGTTTCTCTTCCTCACAATAATGAGTGTGTAGCCTGGAGACCTCACTCTTCACGTTAAATGCCAGTGAACGTGTTCGTATGGGATGTGACTTAACCCTGATCTCATGCAACCCTTTCTGATTTCTAAGTCTTTATCTCTGTAGGAGATCTTGACGGTGATAAGGAAAGTGTCATGTATACATTTGTTTTCCTTCCTTTGCAGTAGAGAGAGACCTAAAACAGGAAGTGATTCTGGGGCAAAATGGCTGTACTAGTTGAGCTGAGAATTTGCTGGGGCCAAGACCTGATGCTGTAGCCCAGAGTCCTGGTGCCCTTTATCTTAGTCATCTGAGCTGGAAAAGACCATCTGGCCTCACCCTCTGACTCTGGGATGATATAGTCCAGCCACCTATCCCAAGTCTTAGGATTTGGGTTGGGTCTTTGCTCTTTGTTTGCCGTGCAACACTTAACTAGTTACTTAACATCTGTGAACCCTCGTTTCTTTTAACTTTTTTTTTGATCTTTATTACTTTGTCACATAAGACAATTTGAACATTAAATGAAAAGAATGTTTGTGATACATGCTCTGTAGAATAGTCTGTATAAATAGAATTTGGAGTTCCATGTGTGCTTCTAGACCATGTCTCTGATCTGGGAAATGAGCAGTGACCAGGATTTGCTGAGAGCTGATTATGTGCTGAGGACTGTTGTAACTTGTTTAATCCTTGCTCTAAATCTACTTTGCAGGAGAAGAAGCTGAGGCCTGGAGTTTGAGTCATTCGTTCAAGGTTACCAAGTTGGTAAGTAACACAGCTGAATTCGAATGTGCACATCTGACTCTGAGCTAAGAAATTCAGCTGAATTGTCTGGTTTAAGTTTTACAGCAACCCTAGAAAGTTGAGGTAAGAGAAGTAACTTATCCAGATTCATCTGCCAACGAGGGGTTGTCTTAGTCCTTTGCCATAGATTGGTTGGCGTTTGAACAGGTTCTCACAGTTCTGGAGGCTGGGAGTCCAAGGTCATGGTGCTCACCTGCTCCCTCATTAAAGATGGGCACCATTTTGCAATTACTGCACATGATAGAAGGGCAAGATTGGTCCTTGGGGGTTTCCTTCATAAGGGCACTAACCCTGTTCCCAAAGGCATCATCACCCTCGTGACCTGATTAACTCCCCAAGACCCCACTCCCACATGTCATCACATTGGGTACTAGGTTTCAACATGTGACTAATGGAGGGCAAACCCAAACAGCTCATTGTGGGGGTAGAATCAGAACCGAGAGCTAATGCTCTCAACCGCTATAAATTCACCACCCTTGCAAGCCCCCCCCCCGTGGGAAACCTACTCTGTGAGCCTGGGTACCCTCTACCCCTGACCACCACTTCCCGTTTCAACTCCTTCCCTGGGCTTCCTGGTCTCCTCGGCATCTCCACTTGACTGGAGAACCTCTAGATAGGTCTAGCCCTCAGCAGGCAGGATGCCGTGCATGCTTTTTACTTTTACTTAAACTGTGGTATAGCTTACGTTCTGTAAAACACACATGTCTTGATTGCACAGCTTGATGGACATTTACTATTTCATACCAATCTAGCCACCATGTCAGGGTGTATGATGTCTCCTTCCTTCTAGGAAATTCCCTCATGTCCCTGGGTAGTGAGTACAGTTCCCAGAGCTGACCACTACTTTGGCTTAGAGCAGTGATATTGTAGATTCCTGCTTCGAACTGGTCCGGATCCAAATATACGGGCTCAGCAAAAGCAAAGCAGAGTCAAGATAAAAATAGCACATTACATAGCATGGCTGATTCTGCAACCCACCCAGGGGTGTCTGTCTCTTACAGTGAGGGTGAGAGGTGGACACAGACCTGCTCTTCCTTCTGTTGGTCTTAGTTCCCGTGGCTGTTTAGAGTGTGAGCACTTTGTGCCATTGAGTGTATTTACCATATTAATAGATGTTAATTATCATGGAACCTGCCTTCCAAGTACATGCCAGCTATTTTTTTTTCCTGGTGTCTCCTTAAGAAACCAAATCCAATGCTGGAGAAAATCTGGTGGTTTTTGTGAGACCTTATTATGAGCATCCATTGTGAGACCTTATCATGGCATTTAGAGACTTTGGACTTTGTTTCGGATACCTTATAGACTGACTTTAGAAGCCAATACTTGAGTCATGGCAATTGCAATGTGGACTCAAGCATAGTTAAGTAATTATTTTAGCTTTGGGGATCTGGAGCATTCTGCAATATGGAGGCTAAGTTGATATGTGTAAGTCCTGACATGAACAAGGAGTTGACTGAGATATCAGAGTTGTACTTAGGGCAATGCATTAGGAAAGGAAGCCCACAAGTGTGAAAATGAAGAGAGAAATTTAAGCCAAATGGTCATGTAAGCTCTCCCGTCTGGTTTAAGCCATGAGCCTGGAGATTAAGTTTTTAGTGCTGTAGAGGATCTAGACTTGAAGCCTGGATTCAGGGTGGAACTGAGTGCCCTGGAGTCTCAAACATCACTGTTCTTCCTGAAGAAGGACTACAAAACTATGCTGGCCAAAAAAGTAGGAAGTTTACCTTGTTTGGAAGAAAGTTAAACCAGAGGGCCAGGCACAGTGGCACATGCCTTTAATCACAGCCTACAAAGTGAGGCCAAGACTGGGAATCACTTGAGTCCACGGGTTCGAGATCTGTCTGGGGTAACATAGTGAGACTTAGTCTCAAAAAAAAGCGGGGTGTGGTGGCCCATGCCTGTAATCTCAGCTACCTGGGAGACTGAGGCTGTGGATCGCTTGGTATCCTGGGCAATGTGAGTCTGCAGTTCCCGGGCAACACAGCAAAACCTAGTCTCAAAAAAAAAAAAGAAGTATAAGCCTATCTAAAAGAGACTATAAAAAAGTTTACTTAAAATGGTTGCAGTCTAAGCTTGCTATCAAAAATGTATAGAAAGGTAAAAAAGAACAGGCTGACTTGGTAAGTAACCAAATTGAAAGAATAGTCATTGACATTAAAATCCAACAAGAAGGGTATATGATAGATTAGACAAAGCTCAAGAGAGACTTAGTGAACTGGAAGCCAAAGTTAACAGCTAACATTTGTTAAGTACTTATTATATACCAAGCACTATTCTGTGTACTTTGCATTAACTCATTTGAAATTAAAATGATAAGGAAGGCATTGTTACCTACATTTAACAGATGAGGAAACTATAGCATATTAATTTGAGTCACTTGCCCAAGGTCTCAGAGCTGCTAGGTGTTGGAATTGGGAGCTCACCCCAGATTGTCTAGTGTGTCCTAGAGGCTGAGTTTATAGTTCTTACACTGTAGGAAATCATCAAGAATAAGCACCGATTGATAAAGAGATGGAACTAAGGAATGTCAAAGAGGTATAGAGGAGGGAATTCAAGAGGATACTTTTTGTGTCTAAACAGATGGACAGGGGAGGCAGTATTAGTAGACATTGGGATCAGATAACCTTTCAGAGCTACAATCCTGAGGTTCCAAGAATTTGTGACCACATGGAAGTATTCAGGTAGGGGTGCAGAGCCTCGGTATCCAGTGTAGTGTGATCAGTAGGTAGGTATATTTGACAACTGTCTCTCCGGTGGAAAAAAAAAGAAAGACGTTCTGACTTGTAGCGTTTGCTGATTTCTGTGGTATAAATACTCCCACCATGACCAATTTCAGACCACCAAGATGGTATCCCTGCACATGGAGCTGGGAAGAGATGTGGATGACCAGCCCTCTTAGCCAGCACAAGCTGACTCAGCGCACCAGTACTCTTGTCTCTGGGCTGTATTTCCAGGACTGGAGTTTTCAGAAAGTAGCAATCAATGCCTTGTTTTGGCATCATGCTATCTTAGGGGCAAAAATGGGTGATGATGGGACAAGACAATAATGCTTTCCTTTCTTCCTTTGCATTTAAAAAACAAGCATAAACACATTTTGTGAGTGTAGGTGGAGAAATGGGTATGCTTATTGCCCTACTGTTGAGAATGAAGAGGGGTACAGTGTCCTGAAGGGTGTTTTGGCACTCTCTACCTCCACTTCAGGAGCACATACCATCTGACTTGGTACCTCAACCTCAAGGGTGTTATCATACAATCATTTTATTGTACAGATTTTTTCTGTTGTTACGCATGGGTGTGAGGATCAGTTGTGGTATTGCTTGAACTAGTTAGATCTTGAAACAAATGAATTGTAGGTCAGTAGGGGGATGAATTAGGGTCTGTTCTCACTGTAGATTACTCGGCGACTAATAAACATTGTAGGTTATAACTACTAGGAAGAAAGGCTCTCACAGTATCATCACTTTGTTTTTAAATTTAATTTTTTTAATGAAGTGCTGCTGTTTTATACCCTGACTTATTTTTTACCAGTGTAGGATTTCTCCCTTAAGGTATAGTCACCATAACTCCCCTACCATCAGAGCTCCTGTAATCCCTCACCATGGTCCATTGTGGTCCCAGCTCCATTCTCAGCCCTCCCTCTCCTGGATACCTGCATCTGTGCTCAGCCTTAAAGGATTGGCTTTTAGTTGGTCTTCATCTGACCCATTGTTAGGTTTCCCTCTGTTCCACATGTGACACCACAGGATATGTTCTTAAGTAAAAATGAAAGGCAACAGTCAGGCATGGTGGCGCGCACCTGTAATCCAAGTGCTGGGAGGCAAGTGGCCTGAGATAGCTTGAGTTCGTGGGTTTGAGACTATCCTGGGCAACACAACGAAACCTAGTCTCAAAATAAACAAATAAATAAAAGACAATATGCAGAAAAGTATAAGTGGTATAGTCCCCTGTGTGGGGGAACGTGGACTCTAGGTGTTTATGGATGTGTGTGCATGCGTGTGCGCACACACACTTGATTTTGTGTAGACAATGGCTGGCTGGAAAGCTCCCAAGAATGAAGGTGGCTGGAGAGTACTGTTTACCCCTTAGGCAAAGACCATGGGATTGTGGTCCAGGGTGGAGGGCAGATATCTTACGATATATCCTTTTATATGTTTGAATTTCTCAACCTGAGCTTATTGTGTGTTTTTTTTTTTTTTTATTTCTTCTGTTAAAAACAACAAACTAATTAACAAAAAGCTCCACTCTGGGAGCTTTCACCACGAGAGTCCTTCTTGTTGTTAGAAGAAATGGGCTGTCTCTGTGGACCACTCATTCCTAGCAGACGGAAATGGGCATTTTTCAAGCTGGTGCCAAGGACCTGGCACTCGCTCCCCGTGTGGTCTGGCCCAGTCCTCAGTGCCCCGTGGCTCTTTCCGTTGCTAGGCCTTGCTCTGGCTGTGGTAGCTGCCTGGGGTAGAGGACAACCCCATTTTGTCATCTACCTTGGAAGAGGGAGAGAAAGTCTCCCAAGCCTGTGGCTGCAGTGGGTGGGACTCAGCAGCCATCCTCAAAGTGTTGTAGATGCTAAGGTGGCCCACTTGGTTCCCTGCATTATCTGGAAGAAGGCATCTTGAGCCTTCCTCCTGCTGCTGATCCCCAGCACCTCTCCTGAGACCACCAAGTATCTGCCAGGAGTCGTTTTTCCAGCTGGGATTCTTTGCTCTGAAAAGTCGAAGCTGTGTTTCTGGACTGAACGAACCACTAATGTGTTGGGAGACAACAAAGGCAAGGCAGATTTGTCCCGCGGTGCCCTCCTTTTCAGACTTCTTTCATCTTCACAACTCTTCTGTGGAGTGTGCATCCTCAGAAACCTAGGAGACTCGAGCCTCCGTTCACTTGAAAAGAGTGCTCTTTAGGGCCTTCCCGGGCCACAGAGATGCCCCCAGAGGTGCTTTTATCGTTGTCATTGTTATTTCCTGCCACCGGCCACCTTTCCAACCCATCATGAAGTGTTTCTTGGAGCGCGAGGCGTCCTCTCCTCTCTCCCCCTTCTCTCTCATTTGGTAATAAATTCCGCAAATAGGTTGTTCATCTTGAAAGAACTGTTGTTAGGATGTGATTTCATCAAGAGTCATCCAAATGGGCGAGAAAGCTGGAGTGAAAACTTGAGTTTCTAGAATCAAAACCACAAAAAACTGACCTGGATATCATTACTTCAGACGGTCCCGTCATCTGGACCATTCAGACGAGATTCCTGCAAGGCAGGGAGGGCGGGCTCTTGGCCTGGGCCCTTGACTGTCTCCTGAGATGCCGGTGTGCGGACTTGTGGGGAGGTCCGCGCTGGCACTTCAGTGTCATTGTCTTGAACGTCACGTGGGATGCAGTGGTTTTCGTTTACTGTAAGATGAACGTGTATCCACAGTCTTAGGTTGACTCCCTGAAACAGTAATTCTATCTTCCTAGCCTGGAGCTACATGCTAGTTTCAAATCCTGTTTCTAGAGAGGCCCTTCCTGACAAGCCTCAACTGCTGCTCCTGTTGCTGCATGTCGGTGTGGAAAGCAATCCTCTTCGGATTTGAAATCATTGTTTGGTCTGTAGCTGTGTCCACATCGGAGTGGGTGCTGGGAAAGCGGGAGGTGCGGTGGGGGGTGGAGGGATTGGGGTGGGTGGGTGGGTGGGAGGGGAAGCATCCCTCGACCTGCGCAGCGCCCAGGGGCACCTCTGCAGCCCTGGAGATTTCATTACTCCGGCTTCTGGTGACCTCGAAGGCAGAACCTTAACTCTCACTGGCTCTGCAGAACGGGGAGCTGCTGGTGTGTGTAATTGAAAACTCCAGGGATGCGGCTGAAGGCGTGGAGGCTCACAGGGCGTTGCTAAGGTTGATGACACCGTTCCTCGCTAGCCCTGGCGCTGCCTGCCATCCCTTTTTGGATGGTGGTGGCAAGATGGCTGGCAGCAGTTCTCGCAGAAGGGGGAAAAGGCCACTTTTGCCCAACAGTTCCACAAAAGTCTCAGAATTGAGTCTCGGTGTCTCTGATTGGTCTTCTCGGGGTAACGGACCCACCCCTGAGCCAATCCCCGTGGCCTGGCAAAGACGCTGCTCTGATTGGCCGTCCCGGCTCCGAGCCCGCCCCCTGGGAAGCCGGGCTGGGGTCTGCACCTCGCAGAGCTGCAGGGCTGAGCCCGAGGGAAGGCGGCTCGTCCCGGAGACAGCCTGGGAACCGTGTGTGAATGGTGGGTAGGCAAAAGCAGGCATGTCCAATGTAGTGGGTGCTTCATCAGTGTTTACTCCGCTAATGAATTAACAGATGAATGAGCAAAGGAGCGCGTGCTGCCGATTCTGGGAGCTGGTTATACAATCTCGGCGGTGGGGGTTTCAACAGATGGAGCCTTTGGAGAGAGGCAGGATGAAAGGAGCCTTGAGAGCCAGTCATAGGAAGATGGCACTAAGTGAGCTGAATATTCAACAAGAAATCGGAGCCATAGCGTAGCGGCTGAAGGGTACTCGTCGGGAGGGACTGGGTGCTGTGCTCCTAATTGATGTCGCAGGCTCCGGGCTACACGGTTTCAGCTGCCATCAACATCCCCTCCCATCCCCCCACTCCCCCCACCCCCACGCCCG
>PVHY01026785.1:0-16936 GCA_004024945.1 Uropsilus gracilis
TTTTTTTTTGCAGGTAGTGGTCCAGTTTTCTCAGCACCATTTAATGAGGAGGCTATGCTTGTTCCAATGTATGTTTTTGCCCCTTTGTCAAAAATTAGTTGACCATACATGTGTGGCTTTATTTTTGAGCACTCAGTAAAAGTAAACACATTTTTAATATCACAGTCACATTGTTAGTGTTCTAGCAAACTATTTATAAACAAATGAGAATATTCACATTATTGATAAAGGTGAAGTTAAAAAGCAGATGTGAGAAATTTATATTGAGGTAATATTCATTTTATTTTAATGAATAACCATTCAAAAAATCATTCAAAAACACTACTAGAAATAGCTGATACTTTTTGATGACATTTACTAAGTCAAGGTAATGAAAAAAAAATGCTTGACCAAAAATCATGTATTTGGGAGTCACATTGTGGTGGAATTGGAACCAAATGGAAATAATTGACCAAGAACTGTATAACTGAGGAGTCACGTTATGGTGAAATTGGAACCAAGGTTTTCACCATGCTATTTGCATTATGATGATTCTAAGACCCTCAAAATCCATTAAATTTGGAGAAAAAGGGGGTCAGTTATAGTGAAAGCTTAAGAGCCAGAGTTCTCTATCTTCACTGTGAACTGGTTAAAACCATTGGCAAAAAAAAGGACATGGATTAAGGTTAAAGGAAGCCAGCATCAAACTATTAAACATAAAACTTGACAAATGAATTATTTAATTTCCTTTGTTTACATATTTCAAAGCAGACATGTTTCAGCCTTAGAATAGCTAGAGCTCTTGGCTTAGATATGGACTGATAATCATTTGATGTATGAACTAGCAATTTGTTTTCTATAAAGAATCAGATAGTAAATATGTTCAGTTTGAGGACCATATCATTGCATTCTAGCTACTTAACTCAGATAGGGTAGGATGAAACAGCCTTAAGCAATATGTAAATGAATGAGCTTGGCTCTCTTCTGACAAAGGACGCAGGTGAGATATGACCTTAGGGCCTTAGTTTTTAGCCTGGTATTCTGTGACCCAATATCACTTTCTAAGGAATATATGACAATTTGCTTGATAGAGTTAAAGATGAATGATAGTGTGCTCTATTCCTCTGATTTTTAAAAAGCATTATTATTCCAAATTTTAAAATTATATAATAGTTCATCTTAGATATTATTTTTATACAAATATTTGGAATTTTAGATTTATTTGCCCATAAAACTCTGAGACCCACTCCAGATAATAAGTGTCTTAAAGACAAGGCTTATTTACTTCATTTCTACATTCTCAGAGCACCGTATAACACCCATCATTACAGGACTACTTAAAAATATTTTAATCGAATCATCAGGTGTTTACATTTTTCTAGGCTGCTTTATATGCAATAAAATTTTTAAAAAATCTAGAAATAAAGTGCCTGAACCTCATTTTATACAATAATAAAATGAGCAATAAATATTTTTCCTGCCTTTGGAAACAATGTTTTGTTTTAGTTAAAAAAAATTTCTTGACTGAAACCTTTTATTCATGATCAGATAGGTTTCTATATAAAATACAGTATAGAGCACACAATTTGGCGATATTGTAAATCTTCCCCTGTCAGTGAACCTGCAGAAACAACTAGCTCAGTGAAGCCTGATTCCATTTTAAAGTCCTTTTATGTGAACAGTAAATATGACCAAGGTATAGCATGTTTCCTTTAAGTTCCTGGGAGATCTGGTATACAGAAGTTGTTGGCTGGAAAACCTCACAAGGAGGGACTACATGTAACATTCTGTTTGAAAATTTTACAACTATTGTTGAAGGGAGGTTGCATTTATACTAGCAGCAATAAAGGATGATATGGGTAAATGAATTCCATATTCAAGGTCATCAGACCTTTTTTCATAGTTGAATAGTTGGTATAACGTATGAAAATTACCTATGGGATATAATGAAAATGTAGTTCTCTGTTCCTTCCTTTCCCCCATTCTGGAATATCTATTTTTCTTATATTTCATTTCTTCATGGAATAGGCTAATTCCTGAAGTATTTACTTTTAATTCAAATCTCTCTGTCTTCTACTTGGATTCTTAGTGCATAATCATCTTTAAGGTCACTGATTTGATATTCCGAGTAGTCTTCCATATTTTTGTCCAGAATTAAAAAAAAAAAATCTCCTTTACTGAATTTTTGTATTTTGCATCTCTGTAATTTTATTTCTTTCTGTTATTGCAAACTATCAGTTTTGATGTTCATTCATTAATTTTATTTTTCAGGATATTCATTTATTTTTCTGAATTTTCTTGGTCAATTGACCAGCTTTTCTGTATTTTCTCATTTCTTTGATAGTCTGTATCATGGCAATCTTGAACTGTGTACTGGTATTAGGAAAAGGTCTTCCATATCTTTGTGCTTAGATTTTGGAGATTTTATTTCTCTCTTTTTTTTTTTTTTTAGTGTAGTAGTTCTTTGAGGACTGAGGTTGGTTTGTCTTTTGTGCAGTTTGTCATCTCCCCATTATTTGCTTTGTAAATATTAAGCATGCAGAATTTCCAGTTTTCCAGTAGACGGTGCTGTGTGTCAGGGAGAACAAATCTGTAGCTGGTTCTTCTGTGATAGGGTTTGAGCTTGGTGAGTGTGGGTATGGCTTGTGCTTCTGTTACTGATGTTACCCACTGAATTTCAGACTGGCTTCTCTGCAGTTTGTAGGTGCTTCTTGGGACTGGCAGTGTGCCACCCACAGCTTGGGTGTCCTTGGCTATGTTGACTGTTCTCTCATTTACCATTTGCCAGTCTGTGGTAAGCTAGAAGTCACTGGAAGGTGGGGGAGAGTAGTGTGAGAGGGCCAGGTTTTTCTCCCAAAGTCCTGATATTCCTAGGTACTATGTCTCACAGTTTCCTGTCCTTCCCATTGGTCTCTACATATGTTTCTGTCCTCAGCTCTCTTTCAAATATGATTAGTGCCTCCAGATAACAGTCAGTTGTGTGGCGATTACTACGAGATCCTGCTAGTCAACCGTATTGCCCCGAAATCCCATTTATAATATTGTAATTTAAAAAAATCATGTCAAAATGTTATTCATTATATGTAAAAAAAACATTTATTTCTGAAATATTCCTTTATTTAAAGTGGAAGTATAATAGTAGCACTTTACCAGAACTAAAGATTTTCAGTGCTTCAGGGCAGCCATTTGTAGCCCAGATTGGTGGAGTCATGTTGTCTCCTGCTCCTAGCCTAAGGGGTAGCTTGGAAGGGCGAAGGCTCAGTCATCTGGGCCCACCCCCGTGCAGAGAGGTTCTGGCACACAGGCAGGTGTCCGGGGGAAGGACCCCTTCCATTTCACTCTCTCTTCATCTAAACTTCAAGAGGAGCAAGAACATACACAACACAAACCCCATCATAGAATGGGTGAGGGAACATGCAAAAATCCAGCCCACAAGCCTGAGCTGGATACAGCAGATGGACAACTGAGAGAAACTGGAGCATGCGAGACAAGAGAAACAACTGTAGAGACACGATGTCATGATGTGCACCTATGCGCTCACTGGGCCAGGAAGACCTGGGACCTCATTTCAGAGATGCCTTTTAGGAGAGCAACGCCCCCTCCCCATACTACGGGAGAGGAGACGAAGACCAATGATGGAGTAAATGGCCCCACATCAAAAGTGCAAACTGAGGCAGAGGAGATGATCAATAAAGGTCATTCACAGATGCCTGTACTCAGAGAAACTTCTTTACCGACACTGGCTGGGACGAGACCTCCCCCCTAAATCTGACACCAGAGCCATAGGTAAAGCAGCAAAGCAGCGGAGATGGGATTGGAGAAGATGTCCTGCAGAAAGAAAACATGGATAGATCACAAATGAATACAAACTGGCCACCCAACGAAAACTTAAGACTGAAAACCTACCAGCAAGGTTCCAACAACATAGTCCCTCATCCAGTGAAAGGACACTGCCATAGGAAAGAGACTAATGGACTTAGCACAACTAGTAAACAACAAAGAGTGGGGTTTGAGAGAATGGAAGGGGCACCAGAGGGAGGAGAAAGGGGGAGGTAACCCAAAAACCACTTACAGAGGTTGTGATCTAAAGAACAAAATAAGTAATATTAAAAAAATTAAATAAAAATTGATTGCACACACAAATTTTCAGTGCTTGAAATATTTTCACGTGCTGGAAAGTAATGATCTATTTTCTAATAAAATTTCTTTTTAAAAAATAATTATAAATAATATATATATATATATATATATATATATATATTTCACATCATTGTAATCACCAGAGGTCACCACCACCTTCCCTCCCTCCCCTCCCTGGCCACTCCAGCTGGTCCCCTGCTCCAGTTGTGTACTTTCATTTGGCTGTCCGTATATTAGTGAAACCACTTGGTTTCTGTCCTTTTCTTTCTGATTTGTTTCTGCTAATATGATTTCTTCTAGGTACATCCACATTATCATAAATTCATCAAATTTGTCATTTTTAATGGATGAGTAATATTCCACTGTGTATATATACCACATCTTTTTCATCCACTCGTCTGTCTTGGGACATTTTGTTTGTTTCCATGCCCTTGCAATTATAAATAGTGCTGCAGTAAACATCTGGGCACAGGTGTCCCTTTGTACCCATACTGAGGTCTCCTTTGGGTAGATTCCCAGAATTGCTGGGTCAAATGGTAGATTCATTTTCATTAGTTTGAGGGTCCTCCACACAGCTTTCCATAGTGGTTGGAACAGTTTATATTCCCACTGGCAGTGTAAGAGTGTTCCTTTTTCTCCGCATCCATGCCAGGCTTGCTGTTGCCTGTTTTTTTGATGTGGGTCATTCTTACTGGTGTAAGGTGGTATCTCATCGTGGTTTTGATTTGCATTTCCCTGATTACCAGTGATGTTGAGCAATTTTTCATATGCCTGTTAGCCATTTGTATTTCCTCTTTGGAGAGGTATCTTTTTAGTTCTCCCCATATTTTCTGGTAGAATTTCTGTAAATAGAATTCACTTGCTAATTCAGATATTTTTCATTAAAAAAAGAAACAAAATGTAAGTACAATCATTTCTCTTGCCTTGTGAGTAGCACTAAGTCATATCTTTCATGGCATGGCAGAATATTTACTAAGAATGCATATTTCTGTTTTTTAAAATTTTTACAGGAATTATGTTACTATAATGCCATATTTAAGGTGTTTCTAGAGAATAAAATATATTGAGACTTTTACTGTTAGCCACATGGCTTTTCCTGCTATTATAGAAATAAAAATTTTAAAATGTGATTATTACCCCAGACTTTGTATATGCACAGAATTTCACTAATGTGGGTATTACAGTTGTATTTTCTCTGTATTATGCATAGTTTTATTTTATAAAATGCTTCAGCAAATATTAATATTACCCTCAGTAAATAAACTTATTTATATATTATTTTCTCTTTTATTATAGATAATACAGTTATAGGTAATTTAGAAATAACTGGGACTGCTCTTAGAAATAAATACAAAATTATAATATATATTTTATTAAACTGTAGTATTATTGGGCATTTCCATACCTAGAAACATACCTCGGTTGAAGTAGAGAAAACAAATAAATGGATTTGATTTGGTAATGCTTTCTCTTTCATGGTTAGGAAAGAGATACGTTAAGTTATGTTAAGTTGGTCTTATTCCTTCCCCTTCCTCAGCACTTAGTCTTTCATGTATTCATATTTAAGCATTCCATACATGATTTTCAATTTATTTAATTCACTTTCTTTGACCCCATGGAGGTTTCTGATCTGCTGATCTGGCATTATTTCTATCAGTAACCATTCCCTTTAATATTAACTTCTTTGCTACTCAACATAGACTTTATGATCCATCTTTAAAATCACCCACTTGCAATTTTTAATCCTTGTTCTTCTTTTCCCCTATTATAATCACCTTGAAAAATCTAGCTCTAATTAAATTCAACCTTCTCTGAGCTGTTGAATATTCTAGAACAAATCATACTCCACCATTGATTTCCCTTTAAATTATCATAAATTTCAAGCAGGCACTTAAACTGCTCAGAAATAATGCTCCTAGTTTTTTTTCTCTCTCTCTCCGCATACATGTATATGGAATGAAGAAATTGATGGAAGGGCGAGGTCTGGAAAGTTGTTATTTGGCATATATAACTGATTGTCTTGTGAGGAACATAGGTGGCAAGTTTGGTTAAGTCAAGATGATAATTCTGTTTTGTATACATGTTAAGCTAGTACTTGTTAAATAGATGTGGAATTTAGAGGAGCATTCTGAGCAAAAAATGTCAATATTGGAATTGTTTCTTAGGATCAAATTACTCTAATTTGGTTGGATAACTCTAACTACTAGATTCTCCTCATTAGCTCTCATGTAGACTAATAAGTTGGTGCAGAGTTTCATTTATTAATTTTAACGAGGTTTTGAGTAGTAGCTCCTTTTGATGCATTGATTTAATGTATTTTTCACAACTTAAAAAAACTAAGCTATAGAGACCTGCATCTAGATATATCCAGTTCAAAATGTTATAACAGTTTGGTTCATCAGCTAATAAGAGGAATAAAAATGGTAGCAATCATTTGTCTAGCCCTTACCATGTACTTTACTTGGTATATCATGTATTTACAATCCTTTCTGTAACATTGCAAATAGAATGTTATTACCATTGTTTCATAAGTGAAAGAACTGAGGCTCAGATAATTGGTTTTATTTAAATTTTGCTATAAAATATTCAATGTACAGAAAAATAAATAAAATTTAGTGAAAAAAATGAGACACAGATTGAGAATTAGTAATGTTTAGTAGTCTCTTTTCATCTATGCTCTCTCTCCCACAACCCTTTCTACATTTTTACATCACAGGTTCATAGAATTCAAATGTCTTGCCTAAAGTCACACATGGCTTTCAGGTTTCTCCTGTAGGACAATTATAGTCCTGAAAACTGAGTTACAGAGAAGACATATGACTTGCCCAAGCATGGCAGAGTTTAATTCTAACATGGATGGTCTGACTTCAGAACTGACACTGTCTGTTAGGGAAGCAAATGAATGGTTAGTGATACAGTAAAAGGCTATCAGAAGTACAGCTTCTAGTTTTATTAACCATATGATATACTTCTCTATTTTTTTTTTTTTTTTGAGAGTAGTTCTCACTATGTTGCCCCGGGTGGACTCAAGCAATCCCCAGCCTCAGCCTTCCAGGTAGCTGGGATTACAAGTGCACACTACCCTATCCGGTTATTTTTTTGAGAGTAAGTCTCACTATGTTGTCTGGGTTAGTCTTGAACCCATGGACTCAAGCGATTCTTAGCCTTAGCCTCCCCAAGCTGGGATTAAAGGCCCGTGCCACAGTGCCTGACCCTTCTGCTATCTTTTTGACTGTCATATTCAGGCATAATATCCCGCTGGGTGGGCAAACGCTTGTGTGACAGCACCAGCATCACTTAGAATAGTGGCCTGAGTTATCTCTCCTATAGTCTGCACTACCAAGTAAAAATGAAAGAATATAGCAAACTGATGACAGACAAATCCACTTGTTTTTAAACAGATGTACTGAAAGAGGTGTATGATAGAACATGTTAGTGTAAGTTGGCAGGGTCTCTCTATGAAAAACCTTCAGGGGGATAAGCTTGAGGTTTTCAAACTGCCAGCTAGACCTTGTTTCAGTCATGCCAAATTAAAATGAGCTTGACTTTTTTCTCCAGTGTGTTCATCAGATCATTGTGTCCCTTTAAATTAAATAATACCTCAGTCATTAATATGCATTGTTCTTTATCTGGAGTAGAGAAGAGTAGAAAAATTACATCAGGAATAAGATGTTCCTCTTGATTTATTTTTTTAGTTCCCCATGGATATCCAGCTATTATGTGACAAGCACTCAGATTAATAGCTTATGTGATTAATAGTGATTTTTGTACCTGCTCTAGGGACTAAAATGGCAGCTTTGTTACTCTATAATTCAAAGGCAAATCGACAGGGATGCAAACTTTATAGCTATAGTGCAAGTTTGAAAACAAAAGTGGAAAAGAAAAAAAAAAGAGGGAAAATTAAATGAACATGCAGTAGAATAAATTTTTTTCTTTGGTTGAGAATCATGAGACTGTAATTAGACATGGATAAATGGAAATTATTATTTGTGAATTAAAATCTCCTTGGAAGGGACAGCTGATGTCAAAATTTGTTTCTCTTGATTGGAAGTCCAAAATTGTGTAATTGCTCCATTTTCAGAAGCTCCTATCTTAGAAATTCAAGCTTAGTTCTATTCATACCTGAAAGTTCCATCTGTTGATGTTGAGAGTGTGCCAGTGGGATGTTAGGTTCCTTTGACTGATGAACTGTTTTTGAGAAATGTTGTACTCTAAATTGCTTCCAAGTGTATTTTGTAAAGCACTATGGATGTTTATATTTTCTAGTTTCTTGGCAAACTGCTGATATCTACTGTTCAGCGAGTGAACCCTTTTAGTTATTCATCAAAACAAAGTCTCAGACTCCCACTCACCTTGCAAATTCTCATTGAGCTTTTGAGGGAAATAAACTGTAACTCTCACTAAGCTCTCTTTCCTATTAAAAAAAGAAGGCAGGTAAGAAGTCTCTGTCACAATGATTCATTAGAGGCAACCACCCATATCCCAGTTCATCTAAAGTTCATTAAGTTCCAATTCCCCCAAATGCCAAGTTCCAATAACATTGTAATCCAAGAAGTCAAGGAAATAATTTATCTCAACAGTTTATATACTTGTAAATGCCTTGCTGGGCGTGTGATGTACACTGTTGTTTTGAACTCATTACGGTATTTGACATGTTGATATCTGAACTTTGTCTATAGGAATCCTACCTATTGGTCATGTACATTTGAATTCTATATATTTTTCTATATTGATTTGCATAATTTAAATTATTAAACCATGTCTGGAAGAATGTTTTTACTCTTCTCAAAAATTTTCAATTTAATTTTAAAGTGATGCACATTCTGTTCCTTGCCTTGGATGCCTCAAAAATTCTTTTTGGCAATATTATGCTTTCTTATGTGAAAAATAGTGAAAATGAGAAAGAGGAATAGGAAAAATTAACATTTGTTTTACTATATGCATAGTCATTAAAAAGTATGAGTTATACAAGACAAATTTGACCTAGAAAAAAATCATTTGCCTTATTGAGGATTAAATATAGTAGGCATTTTAATAAATACCCTGAAAATGGAAAAATTACTTAAATTTGACTTAAATGCAGAATTTACAGAGATATTTACTGAATTTGCTTTCATTTTAGACATTGATAATTTTTCATTACATTCTATGGAATCAATTTTTGTATAGGATGAGCTTATCCATATTGGACACTAAATATGGGGTGATGACTTGACTTAACATACTCTGAAATATTTAGGGATTAGGATATGCCTACTTACTTAATGGATTGTTGTCACTTTTTATTAATTTCATTAGTTACAGAGGAAGGAATCTGAGGTCCAATTTAACTGTCATCATTACTTAGAAATTCAATTTTGAAAATTTGAGTTTAATATTAAAATGATTTTATAAATTGTCAAGAATTGTAAATTGTCTGAAATTTTACCCTCTCTACAGACTGATAACAGTTGAGGTGAAGGACATGGGTCAGAGGTGAAGGACAGAGGTGAGGAACAATGTGTTGCACATTGTAATGGCAGTAGCTTTGTATCAGCATTTTTGCATCAGTTTTCCGAACTTCACTTCCTACCTTATGTTGTGAAGAGAGTCAGATGTTAACCGAAAAAACAATGTGATGCGTTAAAGGAGAGGATTCTGAGTTTAGGGTATCTGGATATTTTATAGTGGGCAGTAAGCCTGACTTCCCTCTTGTTCTGTCAAGGGAAGCATAATTACTTTTTTGGGGAAAATTACATTGTAAGGTTTTTGTTTTTATTTAATGCAGACATAACTTTATAATAGATAATCCAGAGCTAAGGACACTAAGAGCTTCAGAGGTGCAATGGACCCATAGATAATGACCATCCAATTGCTATCATGTTTTTGTTTTTTTTTTTTTGAGACTAGGTCTTGCTATTTTTGCCTGTCCACAGGCTCACATTGCCCAGGGTACCACAGACTCAAGCAATCCCCAGCCTCAGCTTCCCAGGTAGCTGGGATGACGGGCGTGCGCCACCACACCCAGCTAGTTTTTTGGAACTTGGTCTCGCTACGGGCCCCAGGCAGGACTCGAGCCGCAATCCCTAGCCCCAGCCACTTCATAGGCTGAAGCTTACAGGCACAAGCTTACAGGCACGAGCCACCGTGCCCGGCCCTGATGTTTATTTTTTTTATGAGAAGCACTTAATGTGATGTTACTTTACTTTCCAGAAAATGGAATTATTTGCATAACATTTTATAATTGAAATGCTATTAAAATAATCTCTGCCTAGAATAATCACTCTGTACCATCCATGTGCTTCAGTATGTATTTTGTATGTAGGTATGTGTGTATATGTATATATAATATATATTATATGTAAATATATATAACATAAATCATATGTTATATATATGAAACTTAAGTCATGTTATATGATATATATAATATATATATACACATATACACACATTTAGAAATAGTGTTATGCAGTATGTGAAGTAGGGACTTTGGAGAGAGACAAGATTGAGTCTTACCACTAATTGGACTGTTTATTCATCCAAGAACAAACTTAAAATATCTTAAATTAAAAAAATTCTCATATAACCTGATCAAAATAAAGAGACTTGGTATCTTCCCAATGTTATGGGACTAATGAAATAGAATCAAGATTCAAGCCAAGGTTTATCTTTCACAGTACTGAATTCTTCACAGTAATGAATTCTTCATTCTTTCACAGTACTAACTTCTTCTGTATTAGAAATATTTGACACAGAGTTGAAGAAGGAAAAACTCTATCAGTAAATACTGAAAATGTATTCTGTAATATTTTTTTAAAAGGGACAAGATATAGGTTAAGGTAGACAAAGTAAAACACAGATCATTCCTGAAAAACAAGCAATTGTCACTGCTGGTATAGAAATTGTTTTTAGAGAAGAATTTGATAGAAAAAATAAATTGCCATCCACTTTGGTCTGGACATTGTCCATTGGCTACTGAGACTGGCTAGATGAGGATTACATATGAACTGTGATATAGATTTATATAGTAATTTGATTTTTATGCGCCAAAACACTGGGAAAGGAGAAGGAAATTTATTTTACTAATCAGAAGAACAAAAAGTCTCCTGTTTTATTGATCTGATATGGGTGACCTGAATATTGTTCCAGGTATTTCAGTTGAGTATAAAAACAAGATTTACAATCTGCTTACATTTCTCCTTTGTGTACTTGGTTTTATCAGTTTTCTCTACTTCTTCTACATGTCATTTTACTTTGATCTTGTTAGATATTTGCTGGATGTTAACAACATGTAAACATTGTAGAAAAGACAAGTGACTTAGAGTGATTTAGAGTTCCTTCTCAGTACATTTTTCAAAAAAAAAAGGAACATGCTGAATTGATAGGGGTGCTGTGGTTAAATTGGGGAGCCATGGACCAAGCATGAAAATGGTGCTACATTAGAATAGCAGTCATTGTGCCTTGGTGGACAGACTTGGCAAAGGGAAGTTAAGCTTTCTCACTAGAGGAAAAGAGTAGGAGGTGATTTAAAGAGAAGAGAGAGACAGGGAGTGGGGAGAAAGGTATGGAGAGGAGGAAAGCAGAGGAGCAAGGGAGCCTGGAGGTCTCTGAGCTGCAGCTGCCATGTGTGGCAGCAGGGCAGGAAAGGAAGCCACGCTGTTGGCTTCCTTCCTGAGCCTGGACCCGTGAGGAGGCCGGGAAGCATGTTGGAGAAACTTGTGATCTGTGTAAGCGAGTATGGAAATTTGGTACTTGAGAACTTGGTTTAACTTTTTAACTGCGAAGTTTGAAAATTGTCTGAAGACTTGAAGAGAATTTGCTGTGTTGCTGTTTTCATCATGAGACACCTGAAGTGATTGCCACTTTTGTATTGAGTGAGTCTTGCTGGTTTTGGGCCACTTTATTATTTTTTTTTGAATTTATTTATTTTTTATTATTATGATAAAGTTTATTCTGGTTGACAATTTAGGCCATAGACATGTACATGAAAATTCCATAAAAGGGATGAGTATATGAGGGGTTAGGAGGGGTGGAGATGGGAGGGAGTGGTCAGGAAGGGAAGGTGGTGGGTGGTCCGCAGGGAATACAAAGATGTTAAACAATATATAAAAAATAAGTTAATTAAGAAAAAAAAGGAATCAGTACAATTTCCATGCTAGGGAGAAGCAGCTCTCCTACCTGCCTGGCACTATGCAGATGACTCTCTTTTTCTTGCTTCATTCCCTAATGACCCTACCCTTTTTTTTTTCCTCTTTTTTAAAAAATTTAATTTAAATTCTTTTAATTTGCACATATATGTTTATTTACATTTATATTACATTATTCCATTATTGTATACCCTGGGGCTTTCCCACTTCACTAACATTTGTTAACCATCCTGATCTTTTGTGTTCTTCACCTCCCCTGCCTTTACCCCCTCCTCCTCTCTTGCTCCATGGTTCAGCCCCATTGGTTGCTTTCATTCTTTCTTATTTGTTTGTTTTTCCCTATGTCCATCATATAAGTGAGACCATCCTGTACTTCTTTTTCTTTTTGACATTTCTGCTAATATCAGTCTTTCTAGTTCCATCCAGGTTGCTGTGAATGAAATGTGTTTGTCCTCCTTGATGGATGCGTAGTATTCCATCGTGTATATGTACCAATTTTTTTTAGCCAATCATCTGTTTTGGGTCATTTGGTTTGTTTCCAAATCTTGGCAATTGTAAACAGAGCTGCAATGAACATGTGTGTACAGGTGTCCTTTTGAATTAATGTTTTCATGTCCTCTGGGTAGATTCCCAAGTAGTGGGATTGCTGGGTCAACTGGTAAGTCCACTTTCAGATGTTTGGACCAGTTTGCACTCCCACCAGCAGTGTAAGAGAATTCCTTTTTCTCCATATCTGCAGGTTTTGGGCCACTTTAAAGTTGAAACTGAAAGAATGCCAAAGCTATGCCTTTTTGGAGGAGAACTGAATTTCTTCATTGGGTTTGAATCTCCTGCTTTTGAAGAAGGCGTGACAATACCATCTTGGTTTCTACATTTGGCTTGAAGTGAGTAGCACAGTGTCTTTGAAGGAGAGATGGTGCCTCTTGGCTTCTTCATCTGGTTTTAAGTTGGGACAGCTGTCATTTTGTGGATGCAAATGGCTACTGCAGCAATTTGCAGTTTTTGGACAAGGGTCTGAAGTGGTGGGTAAGAAAATCAAAGGGGGTCCATAGTATGTTCAGTGACTCTTGTTTATTTTGTCTTTTTAATAAGTAAATCTGTTTTTGCCTCTTATGGTTCATATGGTCTTGCTACTTCTTGCACAGGCTGCAAACCCAAGGAGTAGCTGGGTTTAAAGGACCAGCTGCTCCTGCTTGTAAGTTAAGTACCCTGTGTTGTCATTTTCTTACCTGATTTCATAATGATAGGGAATGTTTTATTTTAAATGATGGGTCAGTAGATTATCAAGTTGAATATAATCAGAGACTATCATCTGATATATTTATCTTGCTAACCTTTAAAATTTTAAATTGGTTGACGTTTTTGTTATTGCTGGAACTTTTATGCTGTTCTGCTCTTTTCCTTAGTTATTAGTGTAACTGACACTACTGTCTACATATATAAATGCATCACCTTTCCCAAAATTCATGTTATGATATCATGTATGTGGATATTTGAAATAAGCATAAGAACATGCAGTAAAATTTAACACTCAATGATTAGTGCCCTATGATAATTTTTTTCAGTTCTAAAATCCACTACACAGGTAAATCATGCTGCCACAGATACAAATTCATATGACATTTATTTTTCATGTTAATGAAATTGAAAAACTAAAATTACAAAATAAATCAGATGTGATGAAAATAAATTGAGATATAGAAAATAAAGTCTCTAATATCCCAGCAATGTTTTTTATAAATGTTTTTTATAATACTTGGGTTATTCATTTTAGCAGTTTATTTCACTTAATTGAATTAATGACTTAGACAACATGCTTTTGAATTTTCTTCTTAATTTTTCTTATCTTTGTCTTTTGAGCTTTCTTAATGAGATTTGGCTTTATTTTAAGATATCCTTCTATGATGTCCAGGTTTAGTCTGATAGTAATCAATTTGATGAGATGAATGTCCTCCAAGAGAGGTTTAGTTCATGATACTGCATTCATAAAAGTTGGGAGGGATGCTACAGAGACATCAGAACATAATACCAGGGGTTCATGATACCAACAGCTTTCTATTACTGATGATATTAACCTTGACCATTTGGATAAAGGATTTTTTTGCTTCAAAAATACTTTAAAGGCATTGTTTGAATCTATCTAAATATCCAAATAGCTAAATACCCTGCTTTGCTATTTAGGTTTGTTTCTGTGCTCTTTGACATTCTCTGTGTTCTCTGTTCTTTCTTCATCACAGCTTATATTTTCAAACATCATAAAAATGTTCCAAGCTTACTTTCTGTTTTCCCTGTCCTAATCTTGAAATCAACCAGTTTCCTAAGGAAACCTTGCTCCTTTTATTGGAGAATGGTATTTGGAAACTAGATGTGTTAATCTTTACTGGAATGTATTAACTTCTAATGTTTTTTAGTAAATAGAACTAGGAAATATACAGTAACCCAAAATATACATACAGCTACATTTCTCATTCTGTCTCACCATTAAAACACCATATCTTTGACTCCCACTCAGTATACTGCTAATTTCATCTTGAGGAAGTTAGTTTTTACTTGTCTTACAGTTGGAAAATAGAATATGCACAATATTTTTTCTTCAGAATTTATTGAGGTTTCCTTGTATGAGACCTAATCATTTATATTAATATTGTCCTATAATTTATTATAATGTTCTGTAAATACTTAAAAAGAAAGTGTGTTTTCTATTAGATAAAGATTTCTCTATCTTCATTAGCATATCCATCTATTTTATTTCTCTTGATTTTACATATATTTTATATCTTGATTTTTGTCCTGCTTTATATCTGGTGAAATATATAACAATGATTTTCAAAGTGTGGTAACTGGAGCAGCAGCATTAGTATTCCCTGTGAACTTGTAAGAAATGCAAATTCTTGGACTCCACTTAGGTTTGATTTTATTCCTTTCTACATGTCTAGTTCTTTCTGAAAAGCTTTAGTACTTTCTATTTTTGATGTTCTTAAAGTGTCCTATTATTTATCTTACTGTGGATTCTTTTTTCTCCCCTCACTCTCGCATTTAACATTCTGTGAGGCATTTTAAGCTGAGTTTTTTGGCCCCTCTTTAATCCTGTGTAATTTATCTTCATTATTTCTTCACTATTTTGCCCTTTCAAATCTCCATTTCTTTTAAGTCTCTTGTCACCTGCTACTCAGCATATCTATTTCCAGATTCTTTAGCATTGAAAACTATTTTCTCTTTATCTTTCCCTGCTAGGTTCTCAGTTTCTCAAATTAATTTTCCAGATATCTCATGTGTTTTCTAAAATTATGTTCATTTTATTGCTTAAATTATGTATTTATTATCTCAAATACTCTATTTTTTGAATCAACATTATACCTGTGGTTACTCTTTCTCTTTTCAAGTTGCAATTATCTTTTTTGAATATTTAGCTGAGTTTTTTTTTAACTTTTATTTTATTTGTCCTGATTCAATGATTCTGCATTATATTTGCTATGTTACCAATGTGATCTACTTGATTTCAAATTATTTTAGGCTGCAGATATCTAGTTACGTGTGTGTGTGTGTGTGTGTGTGTGTGTGTGTGTGTGATGAGTGCTTTGGGGATACCCTCTGGCATTGAATTGTGAATTTGTGAAGAGTGAAGAGCTGGAATTTTAGACCCTAATCTCCATTATTCTGGGAGAGTATTGGGAGAGGAGAGGGTCAAACCCTAGATGAGGAAACTTTATGTACTTTTGAGACATTAGAGTCCTCATGGAACTCTCCTGAGAATGACCCAGAAACATCTTTGCTCCTTGACAGTTTTCATTCTTTAGGAGTGGAGAAATAATTTTGGAGGCAACTGGTCAGGCCAAGGCTCTCTGCATCAACTCCAAGCTCTGTAACAAGTTTTGTGCATTTAGATAATCTCCTCCCAAAATAGCTCTAGAGGGCTTGACTGCTGCTGCTGGGAAGTGTAGACACAAAGGTCCAGGACAACCTAAGGAAACAGCATTTAAAGTGTTTTCCTCCATGCCAGCTTCCTGTAGCTGTTCTCCATTTCCCATGTTCCTTTTACACACACACCAGTTGAAGTCTGCTTTCATTTCAGAAGTTCCTCACATTTGCTTTGCTCATCTAGTTTGGCAATTTTTTTCTTAGTTCTGGAATCCACATCTGGTTCTCTATTCGATATGTTCTCCAGGGTTGAATTTGGGGAAAAGGTGTGAGCAGCTCCAAGCTGCTTTTCTCTCTTGTTAGATCACTTACACAGTCTGCTATGACAGACTACACACTTGGACTGTGCTCTCAGGTAACTTCTAATCCTCATGCCTCTGTTGCTCTCTCATTGTCCTGGAGTCATCAAGTGCTCCAGTGGAAACTGGAGGATTAACAGATTCTCACTGATCAGCTCTTTCTGGCCACCACAGATGCTGCTGGGTGCACCCCTAGATTCCCATACTACAGAAACTGCCCTTTCTTTTCCCTAAGTTCTCTGCTTCTCCTTGCCACTGTTGATCTCAGTAAATGGCCAAGAATTCAGTTGACAAAGGTGAAAAATAGGCTCCCTTTCTCCCAGTTTTTATGTATTTCATCATATTCTTTTCTCAACCTTCCATCCTTTTTTTCCTTTCTTTTTAAAATTTATTTATATATGAATTTCACATCTTTGTAATCCCAAGGATTCACCCCTCCACGCTCCCTGACCGTTCCTCCCCTTCCCCCCC
>PVHY01026786.1:0-16911 GCA_004024945.1 Uropsilus gracilis
GGAAGGGGCTGTGTCTATGGGGAGGCAGCTGAGGGACACAGTGGGGCTGATAAACAGGAGCCCTTACCTCCTGCTGAGATGGGAAGGAAGGATCCTGCCTGTCAAGGAATGGTCCAGGGAGACACCTCACCCTTCTGTTTCCCCCACAGGGGTTCCTGTTCCAAACCCCATAAGCAGCTGCATTAGGAGACCCTGGTGTGATGGGTCCACGGGGAGAGTCTTGTGAAATGCTATTCACAAACCAAACAAAATCATGTGGTAAAATAAAACAAACTCCATCTTACCTTAATTACCTCCAGCAAACTGGAGACAAATCTAGCACAAAAATCCCTCTAAAGATGTAATGGCACTTTAGGGCCATTTGGAGGGCCACTGCCCCTCCAAAATGTTTATCTAAGAAAATCCTCCTTAAAGAGATAGCAACTTGTGAGCAATCTCCCTGCCCCCAATTACCTCTCAAAAACTAATATGTTAACCAATTTAATTGTACCCTCACTATTTGCCTTTCTTTAAAATTCACCCAACCCTTGCCCTGTCTTCTCTATAAATACCCCTTTCTTTTGTTAATAAATTGTCATTTAATTCATTACTTCCAAATCAACCCTTAGCTTCTGTGGCTAAGTTATCTGTCTCATCGTTTATTTCTTGTACTGTCCATTCAGTCCCCAACAGGGTCTCCCAGATCACATAGTAGCCATCACACAGGCAGGGATGGAGAGAGGAAAGAACAGACAGATACATGAACACACACACATACAAGAACAGGGGTAAAGGGGATGGTGGAGCCATCCCCAGACCCACAGCAACCAGGTGGGACACCCTGTGGGACCACAGACCACTCTCCCCCACCCTCTGGGGCCACTGATCTTCCTGGTAGGGTTCTCCCTGCCTGGGAGAGTGAAAGATATCTCAAGAAAAAAAAAACCCTAAGGTGTAAATAAGTACACCTTCAGGAGACTCTCCCCAAGACAATCCCATTCACCTCTGCAACCCCTACCACAGAGACCACACTGGAAGGTTCTCCATTGTCCCTTTAATTCACAGTTAAGAGCTAGATGTGGTCTTCTAAAATCACTTCACTGAGGAATGACTGACAGAGAAAGCTGCATACATTTAATGTTTACATCATGATGAGTTTGAAGACATATGGACATTCATGAAAATATCACACAATCTATAGCATACACATACTAAACACCTCCTAAAGTCTACTCCCACTCCCTTTATTATAGTTCTTCTGTGTGCACTTGTGATGACAAGCCTTAAAAAAAGATCTACTCCCCTAGGAAATGTTTAAATGTGCAATACAATATCACAATTGCAGGCCCCAGTCTGTCCACAGAGGTTCTTCCTTAATGAACTTTCCTAAGAAGCAGAAAATGTAAATACAATGAGGACACAGACACAGTGTCAAGACCAGACTCTGAGCTCTGTGTCCACATTGTTCTGAGAATCAGGGGCCGGGCCACTGCCGGGTGACTAGCATCCTCACTAGGTGGACCAGTCTCAGGTCCCACAGACCCTCCTTCCTCACATCCCTTCAGTAAACCCCCAGGCTCCTTCCCAGGACCCTGGTTTCACCCTACATGTTCCCTCTGTGCCTCTACTCTTCCCACCATCCCATGCCTACACCACTTTCATTACAGCTCCTACCTCCCGGCCTAACAGAGACCAGCTCCTGTGAAGGAAAATCAAATTCTCTCTCCTAACAGTCACTCTTCTTTGTTCCCTCTTGAGTTACTCACAGTCAGGTGTCACACCTGAGAATCAAACTGTATCCAGAAACTTCTAGTTCATACTCACAGAAACAGGAGGTCCTCTGAAACCCTCACCACTCTCCTCTCCATCCCTTCCTCCTCTGAGGTGACCCCTCCCTTGACTAAAGTGCAGGAGGTTAGAGGAGAGGCCCCAAGACAGAAACAGTCTATTTCCCCTCAGGTAAACTGCTCCCCTTGGTCCTGGGCCTTGCCTTCCCCTTCCCCCAAGTGAGGCCCTCTTGCCCAGGAGCTGCTCTCAGAAGGGGACACACCTCTCCTGCAGAATTCTGACTCTGATTTCCCAGGGTCAGCTGGTCAAAGGCAGGATTCCCAGTTATTCCCACACATGGAGTTCATGTCTCTGGGGCAACTGAGAGGATAATGTCAGATGGGGCATGGATCATCTCACTGATCAATGCAGGATGGTGACAGTTTCCCTCTGGGTGCATGGAAAAGGCCACGTGCCTGCCAGAGGTGGAAAATGGAGGAAAGAGAAGAGAGAAAAGGGGAAGATTGAAGATGGGGTCAGTGAAGTGAGATATCAGGCAGGAATAGCCCTAGGACTAAGGGGCCATGCCTGCTCTGCCTGAGACCACAGTGATGACATTGTCCCCACAAAGCCGTGAGAGGGTGGGGCCCCCAGGAACAGAGTCAGAAGCCACATTGGGGGGCCTCCTGAAGACACACTCAAACTCTCCCAAATTCCCTCTGACCTGCCTATGTGGGGGCTCCTCTCCCTCTAGATGAAGAGCTTACCTCCTTCAGATGACTCCTCACTGAGACCAGAGAGAGAAAGAGAGAGGGAGAGAGAGGGGGAGAAGAGAGAGGGAGAGAGAAAGGGAGAAGAGAGAGAGAGGAAGAGGAGGAGATGAGGTGGAGAACAGTTCACAGAGGCTGAAGGGATCAGGCCTCAGCCCAGGACTCCTGGGGACATGGACCCCAGAGGCTCAGCTGTGGGGATGGACAAGATCCTGACATGGGAAGGACCCATGATGTCAGGAGAGCAGCTGTCAGTTTCAAATTGGGTTAAAAGGGGGCAAAAGCCCACTCTCTCCACTACTTTTTAATATTGTACTGGAAGTTCTAGCCAGGGCAATAAGGCAAGAAAAAGACATAAAAGGGATGCAGATAAAAACAGAGGAACTGAAGCTATCATTATATGAAAGAAGAAACAGAGATCTTAAACAAACCAATCACAAGCAGTGAAATTGAAGCAGTCATCAAAACTCTCCATAAAAACAAGAACCCAGGACCTTACGGCTTTAGAAATTCTACCAAACATTCAAAGATGAAATAACACCTGCATTACTAAGACTTTTCAAAAAAATTGAGAAAGAAGGAAACCACCAAACACATTTTACGAAGCAATCACATCCATACTAAAACCAAATAAAGACAGCACTAAGAAAGAAAACTATAGACCAATTTCCCTAATGAACATGGACACAAAAATTTTAAACAAAACCATGGCAAATCAAATCCAACAATGCATGAAAAGAATTATTCATTATGACCAAGTGGGATTTATCCCAGGGGCACAGGGGTGTTTCAAAATCCAGAAATCAATCAACATAATCCACCACATCAACAAGGAGAAAACCAAAACCCACATGATCATATCAATAGATGCAGAAAAAGCATTCCATAAAGTCCAACAGCCGTTCATGATAAAAGCTCTTGAAAAATTGGGAATCAAAGGAGCATACCTAAACATAATAAAAACCATCTAAGACAAACCTACAGCAAACATCATCTTAAATGCAGAAAAACTAAAATCATTTCAATTAAGATCTGGAACCAGGCAAGAATGCCCACTCTTTCCACTACTTTTTAACATCGTACTGGAAGTACTAGCTCAGGCAATAAAGCAAGAGAAAGACATAAAAGGGATACAAATAGAAAAAGAAGAATTGAAACTATCATTATACACAGATTATATGATTCTTTATATAGAGAACTCCAAAAAATTTACAGAAAAACTACTCAAAATAATAAACCAATTCGGTAAAGTAGCCAGTTACAAAATCAACACACACAAATCAGTAGCTTTCCTATCTGCAAAAAGTCAATCAGAAGAAGAAATTTTAAAACCATCCCACTTACCACTGAACCAAAAAAAAAAAAAACCTGAGAAATAAACCTAACAAAACACATGAAAGAACTATACAAAGAAAACTAAAATGCTGCTAAAAGAGATAGAAGACACAAGGAAATGGAAAGACATTCCCCACTCATGGATTGGAAGAATTAACATCATCAAAATGGCCATCCTACCAAAAGCAATCTACAGATTCAATGCAATCCCTATAAAAATTCCAATGCCATTCTTTAAAGAAATAGAACAAAAATTACAAAAATTCATATGGAATAACAAAGACCTCAAATATCAAAAAACCTCCTGGCCAAAAAAAGAGAGAATGGAGGCCTAACTATTCCAGACTTCAAGTTATACTACAAAGTCATAATAATTAAAACTGCATGTACAACAACAGACAATCAGACCAATGGAACAGAATTGAGAACCTGGAAATAAAACCACACATATATAGTCAACTAATCTTTGACAAAGGAGGGAAAAATGTACATTGGAACAAAGATAGCCTCTTCAATAAATGGTGCTGGGAAAATTGAACTAAGACATACAAAAAAATGAACCAAGACAACATCCTCACACCATATACAAAAACCAATTCAAAATGGATAAAAGACTTAGATAGCAGACCTGAAACCATAACATACAGAGAGAAAAACTTGGGCAAAACCTCCATGAATTACAATTCAGAAATCCCTTTCTGGAAACATCTGCAGATGGCAAAAAAAAAAAAAATTGAATGAAAACATAAACAGGTGGGACAATATAAAACTAAAAAGCCTCTGTACAGCAAAAGAGACAATAGAAAAAAACAAAAAGAAGCCCAACCGAATGGGAAAAAAAAATTTGCCCTCCACAAGAATGATAAGGGTCTAATAATGAAGATCCAAAAGGAACATACACAACTAAACAAAAACAAAACAAGAAGCCCAATCAACAAATGGGGAGAAGCACTAAAAGGACACTTCTCCAAAAAGGAAATACAAATGGCCAACGGGCACATTGCTCAACATCACTAGCAATCAGAGAAATGCAAGTCAAAACCACAATGAGATAGCACCTTACACCAGTAAGAATGGCCCACATCCAAAAAACAGGCAACAACAAGTGCTGGCGTGGATGCAGAGAGAAGGGGACACTCTCACACTGCTGGTGGGAATGTAAACTGGTCCAGTCACTATGGAAAGCAGTATGGAAGACCCTCAAACTAATGAAAATGGAACTACCATTTGACCCAGCAATTGCTCTTCTGGGAATCTACCCAAAGGAAACCTCAATGTGGGTACAAAAGGACATCTGTGCTCGAATTTTATTGCAGCATTATTTATAATAGCAAGGACATGTACACAACCCAAATGTCCCAAAACAGACAAATGGATGAAAAAGATGTGGTATATATACACAATGGAGTATTACTCATCAACTAAAAATGACAAATTTGATGAATTTATGGAAACATGGATGTACCTAGAAGAAGTCATACTAGCAAAAATGAGTCAGAAAGAAAAAGACAGAAACAAAATGGTTTCACTAATATATGGTCACCATATGAAAGTACACAAGGAGGGGGGGCAACCAACTGCAGTGGTCAGAGAGGGGAGGTGGTAGGGAATAAAATGATGTGAAATATATATATATATTAAAAAAAAAAAAGACAATCCGACCAATGGAACAGAACTGAATGCCCTAAAATAAAACCGTTAAACCGCCACAAACACAGACTCTCAGAGAAATAGGCACATAGGAAAGTTTTATTAAAAGACTCAGCTGAGGGCACTTGGGTGTCAGAAGCAAAGTTGGACCCAAGGCCTTGAACTTTGTTGATGCAGGCAATTTATAGGTTCTGCAAAACCTCAAAATACATTTCCATACAGAGGCAGTTTCCTGCGTGACACAGTACAAAATTGGCATAGAACACACAAAATTGGCATAAAATACAATTTGTGGCACTCTGCACATCGTTTAGAAATAATACCTCCATGGGACTAGGCTTTTTCACCTTGGTTAATTTCTTTTCTTTTGCACAAGCTGTTTTTCTACCAATTAAGGGAAGGGTAAGCAACTGTGTCTGTTATCTTGCTTTTAGCTTTTCCACACACATAGCCTGGCCTGAGTTAGCAAAAGCTAGGGAAAGTTCTGCAAAGACCTAGTTGAGTTTCCTTTGACCTTGAAATGCCTGCATCTCAAGCCAACTTTTAGGCCTAGTGGTTAATACTTTAGGTCTCAGTCTTGAGGGGGGTTTAAACTCATTTTTTAAAAAACCACACATATACGGTCTGCTAATCTTTGACAAAGGAGTGAAAAATTTACAGTGGAACAAGGACAGCCTCTTCAATAAATGGAGCTGGGAAAAGTGGACTAGATAAGCAAAAAAAAAATGAACCAAGTCACCTCCCTAACACCTTGTACAAAAACCAACTCAAAATGAATAAAAGAATTGAATAAAAGACGTGAAACCATAAAATACTAGAAGAAAACTTGGGCAAAATCCTTCATGAATTACATTTCAGAAATCCATTTCTGGACACATCTATAGCTGGAAAAAAAATGAAGGAAAACATAAACAGCTGGGAATACATCAAACTAAAAGCTTCTGTACAGCAAAAAGAGACAACAGACAGAACAAAAAGAAACCCAACTGAATGGGAGAAAATAGTTGTCCTCCACAAAAGTGATAAGGGATTGATAACAAAGATCCACAAAGAAATCACACAACTTAGCAAAAACAAATCAAGAAGCCCAGTCTTGAATGGGGAGAAGAACTAAAAAGACACTTTTCCAAAGGAGAAACACAAATGGCCAACAGGCACATGAAAAAATGCTCAACATCACTAGCAATCTGAGACATGCAAAACCATACAAGATACCATCTTACACCAGTAAGAATGGCCCATACCAAAAAAACCAGGCAACTACAAGTGCTGGCAATGATGCTAAAAGTAAGGAACAATCTTATACTATTGGTGGGAATGTAAACTGGTCCAACCATTATAGAAAGCAGTGTGGACAACCCTCAAACTAATGAAAATGGAACTATCATTTGATTCAGCAATCGTTCTTCTGGGAATCTATCCAAAGGAGACCTCAATGCTTGTACAAAGGGACACCTGTGCCCAGATGTTTACTGCCACACTATTTATAATTGCAAGGACATGGAAACAACCCAAATGTCCCAAAACAGATGAATGGATGAAAAAGATGTGGTCTATATACACAACGGAATATTACTTACTAATTTAAAATGATAAATTTGATGAATTTATGATAACATGGAAGTACCTAGAAGAAATCATGTTAGCAGAAACAAGTCAGAAAGAAAAAGACAGAAAACAAATGGTCTTATTAATACATGGGACGTAGGGAAAACAAACAAAAGGCCAGGAGGAAAAGACAAAACAAACTATAGACCAAACTGAAGTACACAACTGGGGAAGGGAGAGGGTGTAGAGGGGCGGAATGATCAGGGAGGAGAGTGCCCTGGGGAATACAAAGATGTGAAATATATATATATAAATTATTTGATAAAAAAATCTCTTCTAGAAGAAATGTACACTTTTCATGAACATTAAAACATGTTGCTCAAACATGTTTAGAAAAAAAATCTCGGATATACCTAGAAGAAATCATGCTAGTGGAAATAAGCCAGAAAGAGAAAGAGAAATACTACATGGTCTCACTTATAAGTGAGCTATAGGAACATAAACAAAAGGATAAGTGAAATAAAACTAATAAACTGTCAGCAGAACTAAGCATAAAACAAAGGAGTGGGGGGGGATAAAGTTGGGTGAGGGATGGGCACAAATGATTAAGATGGTTCATGGGTGACAAGATGATAGGAAAACCTCATGGTCTACAATGATGTAAAATATATGTATATATGTGTAATACTTTTTAAAAATTATTTTTAAAAAATATTGCAGGATCCAAAAGAATAGCAGCACCCCTGGAGAGCAGCACGTCCTCTGCTGTGACAAGCATGTCTTCTCCAGGGCACATCATGGACACTGTCATGGGAGAGAGGCCGCACTCATGGGATCTAGCTCCAGGGTCACAAGAATGTGATATCGGATCGATTTGGGCCCATGAATTATTAAATTTGTAGTGGTTAGAAACCGAACCTCTGAATACTCAGCTCCATATGCACAATTTACATATTTAAACAACCACACAATACAACTGCATGTTTTTCACTTTCAAGAAAAAGCTTCCTTACACATTAAAGGAATTAGGAGACAGACAATCCCAAATGTCTCCCCCCAAATTAGGATACAGACAATCCCAACCAATCTTTGTATCTAACATGATATATCATTAACTTCTCAAATTCAAAATCAATACCTTTGTGCACTCTGTTACCTAAAAACTTTATTATAACCATAAACTCCAACAAATTTTACTAAAGCACAAGGGTAAGGACAGGGAGGAAGGAAATGGTTAGTAAATACAAATTAACAAATGACAAGAAGAGAAAATATTTTTAAAATTTTAACAACTTTCTTTGGTACTCGGTCACACACATCCCTGCTGCCTAACTCCTCTTTCACCTCCTGTTCTCCATTTGCTCCTCTCACCAGAACCACATCTGAGATCACCTTGGGGAGTGATCACATTATCCTCCCGGCAGGTCTAGGATCTCAGGATCCTGCTTCCTCTGTCAGCTGTGGTTCCCGGGTCCCTTTGCCACAGGATGTGGAAGGATGTGACAGCACAGGGACACCTGATGCTCAGGCCACAGCTCCCCAAGTCACCCTGAGTCAGAGTTTCTTCTTCATCCTCATCTTAATGCAGGGAACAGTTCTCACATTTCCAACTGGGGTTGAACAAATGGAAAGCTAGATTTCTCCATAATTCTTTAAATTAACACAGCACAAGTTCTTCATAGTAGAATAAGTAGTAAAATCCCCTATAAGTCCATCATCTGCCATTACCTGAAAGTTTTCATGGTCAACTTTTCTGCTCAGACAGTCCAAACCTATGGCTATAGAAACAGGGACCCTCTTTCACATCTGGGTTCTCCCATGCAAACTCAAGTTAGATAAAGTAAACTTTAATTAATTTAGGAAAATAATGCAGAGCTCATCTCCTTTCTTATTCAAACAACATGAAAACCCCATGGAATATCCATGATCCAATTCATCCTACCCAAAAGTTGTTCAAAGTCAGTTCTATCCTCTGTGGCTGCAGCACAGGTCCAACCCAATTATTTTCACAGCTACAGGCCAGGAATCTGCATCCAGATCAAGAGGACAAGACTCTGGCATCCAGGACTCACTCAGAGGTATGTTCACAGGAACCTGCAGCTCCAGGAAGAGCCCTGGGCAGGTCTGGGTAGAGAGGGGCCTTAGGGGGTACAGGGAAGAAGGGGGGTTTCAAGCCCTGGGGGAGCCCCATTCACACCAGAGCTTAAGAGGAACTCCTCCCCTGAGTGACCCACAGGCTTCTCCAAGGAAAGAGTGTCCTTAACAGGAAAAGAGGGTTTCTGGGGCCCAACCTCCAGAGGGCAGAGAGTCATGGACATGTCTCTTGAATAACATAAAAAGTATGGAAAGAGGGTCCCAGAGAAGGAAGCCGGAGGGAAGGAGAAAATGTGGGAGCCATCAGTCATGTCATAGAAGGAGACATCCCCTTGATTATAGTCCAGAAAAACCCCTACCCTGTGGGGAACCTGCCTAAGGGATAACCAAGTATAAGGGTCAGTATGGACACAAAAAAAATTTGCTTCCTGTCCCACAACCCAGTAACCATTCTCGGGAGACATAGAGCACCAATATTTCATTCTATCACAGACCCCCAGCCTCCAACTACTTCTCTCTCCACTCCTAACCTCTACTTCCCAATAACAGCACCCTGATGTGATGCCCTCAAGACCAAAAACATATTTTCTCTCTATATCATCACGAATAGAGGTTAGACTCTTCTTGTCATGAGAGAGGACAATTTTCCTATGAGAATGATGTGGATCCAGAGTGACAGACCCTGCAGAAAAAGACCACATTAAATAAGGGCCCTCACCCCATAGCAAGGGCACATCCATCTTACCCCAAATACTCGGCTATACGGGTGAAGGGATTGTTCCCTGATATGAGACCCTGGTGATTCCAGCCCATAACATCCCCAGCAAGAGAAGGATCCATGAGACTTATTGGGGGGTCAGGTATGTCACAGGGCTCTTGGGTACCGTCTGGACTCCAAGGAAAAAGGAGCCCCTTTAGCACCATGACTAGTCACCCTCCAACCCAACTCTGTGACATCATGGGTGCACCCCCACACCACTACCCATGAACAGAGCAGCATCTGTGTCCACACAGGAAAGTCAGAAGCTGGGCAGCCCCAGAGAGAACACAGAATCACTCACAGGCCCGGAACTGCTCCTTCCGCCAATCTGCAAGACACACACCATCACAGGAGGAGGTTAGATACTGTGCATGTCAGAGTCTATGCCTAAGTTTCTACAAGAAAGTGACACAAGATTTACAAGGGGAAATATTCGGAAACATTTAGTTGATGCACTGAATTTTAGATTCACACACATACACATCATACTGCAAACTTCCCATGAAAATTAAGCCATATAGATTAATACCCAGGGATTGTGAGGTTCCATGCTAATTGAACATATCCGTACCAAAATATTAGCATGAAATTATGCTTTCAACCACTGACATGTACATCCTGGACACTAACGTTTGGGGAACAAGTTTTGTGTGGATCAAAATTTCAAGAACAGCACATACTTATAAAGATGATTGATTTGAATGTGTGGCTGTCTCTAGGCCACAGGTAAGGAGCTACAACAGAATAAGCTGCAATAGAAGGTGACTGTGAATTGAATGAGAACTCAGGACCCTGCAGCAGAGGAGTCCTGCCCACTCAGGAGCCCTGGAGAGGGTTCTAGGAGGAGAGACATGCAGAGTAGGAGACATGGACAAACACTGAGAAGATTACACACTGTTGACAGCTCTGCACATTGTCACAGGTGGTTGAAACAAAACCATCCCACACAGCTGTGACCCTGCTCCAGCCTCTCATCACCTACAGGAAGGAAAAGGAGGCAAGGGCACAGAGGGTATCCTGACCCCACATGACCTGCAGGAAGGAAAGGGCAGAGGAAGGCAGGTCTGTGCTCAAAGGAGGGTCCCTGCAGTTTGCAGATGGAGACTACAAAGAAAATGGGAGGCCAGAAAACTCAACTCCTTCTGGTAGGGGTCCCTTGACAAAGGAGGAGCAGAAGGGAGGTTGGGAGGGTAGTCCCAGGACTCTTGGGGTCACTCACCTGCATACAGCTGGGCCTTCCTCCAAGCTAAAAGGGAATACACAGGTGAGACCTCAGCACAGGCACTGCTCAAGTGACTCTCCTGGCCTTTGCTTCCCCCTGTTCTGCAGGTAAGATTCTCTGGGTGGGGTGGAGGGTAAAGGTTGAGAGGTCATGACCTCCAGCCATGTGCAGACATCAGGAGGTTGTGGGGAATTCCCTGCTCAGGCAGGAGCTTGCAGGACAGACAGAGACCTCTACTCCCTCTCACCCCACCCCCACCTGCTGCTACAAAGGAGCTGTGGGCAAGTCACTGAGCAACCTGGGCAATGTATAAATCAAACATAAACATTATTTTTAGTATTTTTTGTCCAGGTACTGATCAAGAACAGAGGCATGAAAGGCTAGAAAGTCAGCACCATGATTGGAATGAGACCCAGTATTCATGAGACTCCAAGGGATCACCATCTTACCAGGATCCCAAGATTGGGTGGCAAACAGCGACCAGACCCAGGAAAGTCTGTGGAGCAGGGTCCTGCCTCCCACCAGCTTTCAATCACACCCAAGGGAAGGGACCACATGTTTATGCTCAGACAAAAAAAGGGAGATCTCTGGACAGCAGGGAAAGAAACCCAGGACACCTGGAGCATCACTCACCAGCCAGGTAAGCTGCCTTCCGTTGGCCTGAAAGGCAAAACAGGGACCAGGTGAGCTATGAATCAGAGTATCTCCTATGAAAGGGACATAGAGAACTCAGGAGGGAGAGCAGAGCTTACCAAGCATTGCCTGGAGTTCATCTGAAAGAGAAGGAAAAAATAAAAGTAAGCACTGTCCCCAAGAAACTCTGCTTCTTAGCTTTTAAGAGCAAATATGTCTATGTCCTAAAACCACCTATTCTCTCTGGGTCTCCTCATCCTCCTGCTCTGACCTCCCTGCAGAGTGGACCATGGGCTCTGGCTCTGTGCTCAGTTTGTCCCTCTCAGCACCCACTGCCACATTCCCCAACCTGGCCCCTGGCCTCACTTACCTCTGTCCTTCAGGGCCTCCTCCTTGGTCTGTCTGTCCTCATCTTTAGCCTGGCACAGACTTCTCTGCTCCTGCAGCTCCTGCATGTGTATGGCATGTTCTCTCCTGATATAGCAGGCAGCTCCGAGGAGCAGGAGCAGCAGCAAGGGCATGCTCACCAGGAAAGCTGGCTTCCAGGGAGAGGACCAGGGGAAGAAGGGCTCTGCAGCCAGAGACATTCCGACAGAGACTCCATCAGGACGCAGCCTAGTACAAATGGGGGTGCCTGGACCACCCTCTGACCCTGCAGGGAGTGGGCAGTGGGAGCAGTGCTGACCTGGAATGAGCATGGCCATGGTCTTCTCCTGGCCCAGGACAGGGTTGAGGATAGAGCAGGTCACACTCCCCAGAGAGCTGTCTCTCACCACCAGAGTCACCTCCACGCTGAATAGCCCCTCAGGGTCCTGGGCCTGTACCTCAGACAAAGCCAGGAGCTTCTCCCCATGGGGGCCTCTCCACTGCACCTGGGGCTTCGGGAACCAGCCCAAAGCTGTGCACACCATGCGTACTCCATCCTCCTCTAACCCCATGATATGTATTTGGGGGACAGAACCCACACCTGTTGAGGGAAAATGAGAGCCAGGTAGGGCAGGACACACTTGTACACACTTCCAGGGGAGGCTATACAGGTGCATTCTGGGGGTTTGGGGGTAGACCACCCGGTGGGCAAATGGTAACCCAACACAGAGAACAGAAGGAAGGAGCATGAAAGACTGGAAGGGCCTGGGCTTCTCTCCCTACCTTGCAGGTAGAGAGATGATGCAATTGCGTACCTGTCTCTAATACATAAATCATAAAGATATGTAAATTCAAAGTTAAAACTTCAAATCACTTTACAAATAGCAAAGCATGCTCATCAAAATTTTGAAGGCCCTAAGTTAAAATTAGCCATTCATTTTTCCCAACAAACCTTTAATGAACATCCTCTAATAGCAGAAAATAGTTGAAATTAGAGTATTTGTGAAATAGATGTTGTCTTGTTTGTTTCATCACCACAAAACTCTCCTGTATCCAAACTCTCACCCTCCTGTACTACAAGGAGAAGCAATCTCCCCACCAAGGATGACTGTTCCCTGAGCTCTAACCCCACAGACCACCTTCTAGCCTAAGGATTGTTCCATCCATCATCCTCTGTGTCTTTTTCTCATCCCCTTTTACCTACCCCTTCACTCTTCTCTCATATCTTAGATATATTTACTCAATATTGCTAGCCTTTAGCTTTCTGTCTAGTATTTTTATAATAATGTAAGCATGCTCATATAGTATATTTTCCTTCCTTAATACAAGCACACACTCTATAATCCATTTTCTCAATTCTCAACTACATCTCGGTCATCACAGTGCAGCCCCTCCTACTCCTCCATTGAATCTGTCCTGGATGGTTCCATAGGAGTTTACTGTTTGACAAACCCCATCTCCACAGTATGTCTCATCCAGTCTCCCGTCAACCTGGGACACTCCTGACTTCATTTTGAAACCACCACCATTTAGTTTGATTTCCCTTTTCTTGTGACTTGTGTGTTGCAGCATGGGCCCCCTTTTCACCTCTTTCCTAATTTTTCTTCCCCACCTACTCTTTGAAAATAGCACAGTCCCAAGGTTCAGTCCTTAGAGCCCATCTTATCTCATACCCTCTCCCAAGGTATCTTCTCCCACAGATTTTGTGTCTCCTTATACATCACTTCCAAAAATCAATTCCCTAGACTCCCAACCTCCTTCCCTTATAGCTCTATCTCTGTGAGTGAAGGCTACCAGGATCTTCACATCCTCTTCACACTCAACTTCTACATCTGAGCTCAAGATTGTGTCTTATCTGTGATATTAAAATATTCCTAATTGTTCATCCTTCATCATATCTACCTCATACTCTGCCACCTGCATTTTAGTTACCTCACACTCTGAATCTGGGTTCATGTGTCTAATGAGAAATCAGGTCCTGTGAATCAAGCAGAGGTTTAAAGTGCTGGCATCCTGGTTCTTGTCTTTGTTCATCACTGTGGAAGGACATCTCAGGGAGGATGAGCTCAGGCCTGGCTAGTAGCCAGTGATGATCATTCATGTAACAAGCCTAGCCCAGGTCTGCAGAGTGACATTTCCATGTGACCAAAGATGTATGAATAGGCCAGTGAAATCAGGCAAGTCCATCCCACACAAACTGTAGTGCTCATAGGCTCAAAGTAAATATAAGTTCATTACTACAGGCCTCTAAGATTTTTCCTATGGTTGTTACATAGCACTGTGGTGATAGCTAGCTGATACACATTATTAATGTGTAACAAATAACAGACAGGGCAAAAGTTTGGAATCCTCCCTTACTCATTGAACTCTGTGTCCTAATTTTACTCATTCAATTGGTATTTATTTCTAAACCTCACGATAGGCTGACCTCCTGTCTATCCACTATCAATGTGTGAAGTCAGGCCATCCCCCTTTCCACCTATAACTGTACTTTACATCTCCAGCCTTGATATACTCTTTTATCTTTCCTACTACTTCCTGAGTCATCTTTCTATACACTGTTCTGCTTAAAATCTTCATGAATTACACATTCAAACACCGTAACACAGCATACCAAGCCTTCTCTATCTGCCAACTGCCTTACTTCCCCACCCGTTTCTTCTGCTTCCCTCACAATTTCAATCCCTAAGCCCAACCCTCCAAACCCCAAAATTTAACACTATTAATCATAAAATTATGTTCTGTGGAGTCCTTCATCCTCTCTTTTTGTGGGCTAAAAAGATTTATGGAACTTGATCTAATATATTCCCAGCTCAAGTATCTAATCCTATGAAGATTTTTATGATCACTTTTGGTAGTGTTAATTACCCACCTAAACCTCTCTACCATACTCATATCTCTTTATGACAGTATTGTCACCTCTTAACACCCTGCCCTCCTCACTTTCTCCCACATGAAGACTCCATGTGAGCCAGATTACATCAAACATTCACTCACCCAGGCATTCACACTGGCTGCTCTCACGACTTAAAACTTCATTCCCTGTTATTTACAGCATGTTGATTATAGCTAACAAAGCTATGTGATTTGAAAAAAAAGTTGATAAAATAGTAAGACCAAAATTTTTTTCAAATAAGATAAAAAAATATTCCCTTTTCCTTTACTTTCACTGCATCTATTACAGAAACAATATTATTTAACCTATTGTGGCAATCACCTTACTATTTATGCAAATCAAATCATTATGTTATAATGTCCTAAACATACACACAATGTATATTATTTTTCTAAGAACCTGGGGAAAAAGAAACTCCCATACTTCAGATATCAATTTAGATAAATCCTCACTTCCCTTAAGTCTTTGAACAAATATAAAATGAATCTTTGCTCAAATGGGACCATCCTGAGCTCCTATGTATTTCTGTCACTTGCCCACATACCCATACTTGCTTGCAGATCCATATTCCCTGTTCATTTATTTCTTATTCATCACTTATCATTTCACAAATCTTTTATGACCTGTTTATTTATTATGATTGCTCTATCTCACACTTGAAAACATAAAATCACACAGTGAAAAACAGTTAGGTTCACTGATGTATCCACATGCCTCAAACATACCCAAACATACAGTAGGAACAATATACACTTACATTTAATCAATCAATGAATTGATAAGCCTTTACAGGCTTATCAACAAAATTGATAAGACTTTTGTTTTTTGTTTTGTTTCATTAATGAAAGAAAAGAATAAATTGCATATTCCATAGATCCTTCCCAGCTCCAAAACTTCAAAACTCTCAGATACGTAACCATGTTACCAACCTGCCACCTGCAGCTCCAAATTGGCTTGCTCAGAGAAGTCTCCATCTCTGAAGAGGCAGGTATAGAGCCCATTGTCAGAAGCCTGGACCTTGTGGATGTGCACAGCAGCCTGGCCCTGGCTGAGGAATTCCCCCAGCAGTGATGTCCGCCTTGCATACTGAGCCCTTAGCTCCTCACTTTGCTCCTGTCGGTCTTGATAGATGAACACGGGCTCCAAGTCACTGGACCGGAACCACCTCAACTCCATGTTCTCTGCATTTATGCCTGGGTACAGGGAGCAGGGCAGAGTGGTATCCTTCCCCAGCATAGCCACGATGGGGTCTGTGGGGCCATATACACGGAACACCTCTGTGAACACAGATGTGGGAGTGAGAAAGCTTGAGACACACACCCAGAGCAGAGAATACACAACATCAGTGGGGTAGGCCAGACTGGAGTCTGATGGGAAGTCTCTTGATTTAAAAGATTGAGCAGTAACAATTCTGAATCTGGGAAATATCTTCCAACCACAACTTGCAGTATGGGCCTACTGAATGCTACATTAGGTGTAACAAGTAGAGCAAACCAATTAATCAGATACCAAACCTAAAGTATATAATGGACCAACATGACAAGTTTCCTTATGAGTTAAGCAAATACAGGGCATAAGGACTGCCAGGGTCCAATGAGCATACCTCAAGAAGCTCGACCTGGCCCAGGCCCCTGGGAGGGACCCCCTTGCTGCACACCACCTCCCCCACCCCTGGGAGTCAAGCCCCACCTCCAGGCTCCTCCGGAAACCCGCCCACCTTGCCCACGCCCAGGTTAGTTAGCTGCTGGAGGTCGTTGGCGCTGGCGCCGCAAATTACTAAACTAAACTAAAGTACAGATCTACTTTCAAATGGGGAGAAGAACTAAAAAGACACTTCACCAAAGAGGAGATACAGATGGCTAATAGACATATGAAAAAATGCTCCACCTCA
>PVHY01026787.1:0-16890 GCA_004024945.1 Uropsilus gracilis
CGTATGTGCACATACATTCTCATTCCCCCCCCCCCGCCACCATTCACTTCCAGATCCAAACCTTAGCTGTCTACTTTGTGTTTGTTCAAAATCCCTAACCTGATAAATGACTCCTGGGGGTTTGAGTGACACAAAAGGGGACCTGGTCACTATGCATAACTGAGACTATATTAAATTTCCAATACACTTTCCCACTACCACAAACCTCACTTACAATGCCTAAAAAAGCCTGTAGAAGCTGGCCATAGTGGTACATGGTGCACACCTGTAATCCCAGCTACCTGGGAGTCTGAGGCTAGGGATCACCTGAGTCCATGGATTCGAGACAACCCTGGGCTACATAGCGAGACCCAGTCTCAAAAAGTCTGTAGAAACTAACTGCAAAGAGCACCCCAGAAAAGCAGGGAGTTGGGCAGGCAGGGGGTGAATGCATGTGTCCATCTGGACCATTCCCTGGACAGCTGTCCCCTGGTCATGGCCCAGAAAGTTTCCACACTCCTTGGGACCAGTCCACAATCTCAGGGTTGACAGCTCTTTCTCTAACCACTGCCTGTTATCTCTTCAGCTGGTTCCATCTGGGGTTTGTTCTCTGGTGGTTTTTTTAGTTTTGATTTGGGTCAAAATGATTTTGTGATGTTTTCACTGCTTTTTATTCCATCCACGAGCCCCTCACCTCCCTTACCCAGTGCGGATGGCAGGCACCACTTTGCAGACAGCCTCATTCTCCTTGCCACTTTCTGCCCATCCGATCAAAGGCCAACCTGAGACCCAATGCTTTCCCTCCTGGGCCTGCATCGTTGCAGCAGAGTGGGGCTGAACACAACACAGACAAGTGCTGGCTGCTCTCCCTTTGAATCAAGGTTCTTCCTTGGGAGGCCCTGCACTGCCATGCAGTTCTCCCTACGCCTTGCTCACTCCTTCTTTGCTACATGGTTCTTTCACATGGTTTCCTTCCTTCCAACACCTTCTCAACCTTGCTAAGCGGTTGAACCTGTTTTCTAACTAGGAGAGTGCTGTGCAGGCTGGATGAGAGGGAAGTAGGGAGGGAAGAGAGATTGATTTGGGGACTCTGGGAAGAGAGGCTTTTTTTTTTGTTGTTTGTGTTTTGAGACTAGGTCTCGCTGTTTTTGCCTAGTAGAGCCACAGACTCACGTTGCCCAGGGTACCAGAGACTCAGGTAATCCCCAGCCTCAGCTTCCCAGGTAGCTGGGAATACAGGCGTGCACCACCACACCCAGCTATATATTTTTTGGAACTAGGTCTTGCTATGTGCCCTCAGTGGAACTCGAACCATGATCCCTGGCCCTGGCCATGGCTTCCTAGGCTGCCACCTACAGACATGTGCCACCATGCCCGGCCAGGAGAGGTTTTAAAAAAGATTGTTTTTCCCTCCAGAAATCTGTAAGTATGTGGAAAATGAGCTGCCTTGAGAAACACTACCCAGAGCTTATCTTACTTTTGAAGAAGTTGACATATTGCATTTATATTTTTCTTGGCACTTTGGATGCTCAGTTGGCACAGCTTCTTCCTGGAGCGGTGAGCTCCAGCAGGGCGAGGTGTTGTGACCTGGGCATGGACTACAGCACTTGGCGCACAGTTGTTAAATAAAACTATACGGAAGTAAACGAGAAAAGAGCTAAACGTCATCTTTTCTGGTTTCTTTTTTGGTCTTCTGTGAAATGTCAGTGAGAGTGAACACAAACGACCTACTGATGTTCACTGTCCACTAGGTTTCAAGGGGGGGCCGAGCATGAGGGCAGGAGGTAGGGCACAGGAGAGAGGAAGAGGAGAAGCTGGGGGCAGACAAAGGGAAAGAGCAAGATGGCACACGTGTTACCTCCACACTCCGGCTGCGTGCCGCTCCAAGAGCCGTTGGCTTGACAGATCCGCTCTGATGAGCCCCGGAGTGCGTGACCAGCTTCGCAGCTGAAGCGCATCAGACTGCCTGGGGCAAAGCTGTCTCCCAGACGGATGCCATGGGCTGGGATCCCAGGGTCCCCACAAATTCCCGTGCTGGTTCCTACAAGCCAGAGCCAAACAAACGCCATTGGTTTGAGCATGAAAGAAATGGGATCAGATGACTGGGGGGGGGGGAGGAAAAGATAATGGGTTGTTGCTAAGGGGAGTCAATGGGACTCTCAAAGGAAAAGGCTGAAGACTGACTGTGTGTCCTTGCTACTCAGTGGTCTAAGAACATACAGGTCTGAGATCATCTGGGTGAGGTTTTGGTGACCACACAGCAAGGGAAGGTTCTCTAGTGGAAGTCATGCCTTCATTCTTTGGTCTGTGTCCGTGTGGGATTTCAGTGGTCCAAGCTGGCTGCATCTCCTCTTTCTCCTCTTCATCACTTCCTCCCCAATATCTAATTTTGTGCTCTCTCCATCCCCCGATCCACTGTCTGAGCTCAGGCACATGGCAGTGTCTTGCCTGGACCACCACAAGAACCCCAAACATCCTTTCCTGTTTGTCTCCCTCTAGTCCACCTCCCGCCTTAGATTCGAATCTTAACAATGGTTGATCACTAACCGCCCCATCATGTTTCTCTCCTTCTGAAATGTCCCCACTGGCTTCCCATCACTACAGGATGAAATTCAAACTTCCGAGCAGAGCTTCATCCTCTCCACAGCCCAGCTTGAGTGTGAACCTCACCTGTCATCGAAGATTTCCTGATCACAAATGAGCATGTGTGAGTTTAGGTTAAATGTCTGAGACTCTCATTTCCTCTTTTCTTTGCCCCTGCCTCCTGCTACATTTGGCTTCTGATACTGTACAAGCCCATCCAGGAGAGTGCTAAGGACTCAAAAGGAGGAGGAACATAGAGGACAAGAGACAAAGCCACAAGATGTCGAGTCTCGGAGGCCAACACTTCTCAAAAGCAGGGAGGATAGGAGACGTTACTGGGCAGACTGAGCTCTGGTTGGTGTGAGGAAGAGGACAGCTAAGGAAGGGATGGTAGTGACGTGAGAAGATCAAGTTTCCGACTGAGGTGCTGTGTATCTCCTCACGAACCCCACATGTGGGCATCAGGTGGTATCGTCTGAGTGGCCTCATGTAGTCTGAATTTCTGACTCTGTGTACCTCAACATCTTCCTTCCCTTCAAACTCAGACTGATTTCCTCTTCCGAGCTAGTAAGACTCCATGAGAATTCTGTAAGACTCCATGTTCTCCATTCTGGTCCCTATCAACCAATCATTGAAACTTCAACTCAAACATTAAAAGAAAAAAGAGGACACTGGCTGGGTTTTCTCATCTTCCAAAGTTTCCCAGAATGCAGCTCACCCAGTGGGTCATCCTGGATGTCCTGAGCAGTGCCCCGGGTGAGCAACCCTTTCTCTCACACTGGCTCATGGTCCTCCGGGGTCAGCCCTGCTGTGCAAAGGCAGAGGGTGGAGTTCTCCAGGCTGAGGGTTTATCTGACAGAATCTCTCCCTTTCTTTCAGCATTCGAGACTTCAGTCTTAAGCACAAAAAGGGAGTCTGGGACAGAATATTGTCCCACAGGGCAGATGGCAACTGTTAACTCTTTACGGAAGAGCTGTAGCTGCATGATGACCACCTGCAGAGGTGGCAGTGAACCTGCCTGACTATGTCTCAGACACCAAATAGCTCTGCATATCCGTGAGGGCCCAGCACTCATGACTCAAGGACTCACTGATCTTCGTTATGCATCAGGAGAAACTGACTGTACAGATTAAAGTTCAAAAAACCGATTCTGGAACTCTTGAATATGTATTTCTTACGGCTGGCAGGAGAGATTATTGCAAAAGAAGATATCTTTAAGTTCTAGCAAGAGAAGGATTAATATTCTCACTAGTACACACTTAGCCTGGTTTCCTCATCTCCTATTCTTCTCATCTCCCATTTTCTTATCTGAGGCATTTAAGATTCATTCATTCTCAGCCTTTGCTTCTATAGAATCTCTTCTAAACCTGTCCTCAGAGGTTACCAGAAAGTCACTGCCACGATTCTCATCTCCTAAATGTCTGTCATCGTTGATGGATACATGGGGGGAATGAGATGATGAACTAGTCTTCAAAATATTCATGCTCATGGATAAGATAACTGAATATAACATGCCCTGGTGAGTGGGCCCAGGTTCCTCAAGTTTCTTTCTTGCTTCTTACTTTTTCATGTCCCCAAGGTGTCAACTTGTTTCCAGTGCCCCTTTGATCTTTGATGTGGCCATGTGAGTCCCTTGTCTCGGATGGAGGGTCAGTGCTTAGGAAGCCACAACATTTTGAAATCTCACAGGTGAAAGGACTTTGGAGGTTTTCTAGCTTAGTTTTCTACCCCGTATAAGTTTTTTTTTTTTTGGTACTATTTCCAAGTCAGTTTCCAGCCTTTGTTGATATAATTCCAGAGAAAGAAAGTTAGAGTTTGGGAGAAAAGACCCTCGTTTCTGGACTGTGGCCTAAGTGAATGACTGTGCAGTTGTGCTATTGGGTGGGAAATGCTCAAAGCATTCCAGCTTCTTTCTCCTCTATCCTGTACTTCCCTTTCCCAGGAAGAATAAAGATCAGCAAAATAGATCAAATAGATGTTAAGAGCACCATGAGCTCACTGTTCGAGAGAGACGTCTAGAGAAGAGGTCTACGCCAAGGGTTATTCATAGGAGAGGATGGGATGAATGCAGGCTTGGATGGGCATGCGGATGGGAAATGCATGCCTTTCTTCTGGAATGCCTTTTCTTCTGGCAACCTTCTCTGTAGATACACTCAGGAGTTCTTGATATAAGTGTCCCTTGTTCTCCATATTACCCTTCTACCAGAGTTCAAACAAAGAAGTCAGAGGCCCAGCTAACAGGTCTTTCTCCTGTTGAGGCTAAAGGAATCCCCACGGCTCATACAGGAGTCTTGTCCAGCTCACAAACTGGGTGGTTATGAGGTTAATAGGGGTGAGGAGTTCAAATCTTTGGTAGAAGCAAGAGCAGCATGTCTAGGGTTGTTCTGGGCAGCCAATGGCCCCTTTAGTCAGTAGTCAGTACTTTGGGAACATCTCCTTTATAGGAAGATCTAATTGACTACCTTGTTCAATAGTCTGGCAGTGTATATTGTACGAGACAGGTTCAGCTGGGTACCTTAAATTTCAAGAACAGCTGCATGTCTTGTGGGTGAGGTCCCTTATGGAGAAGGCTTCTCTATTAGGAGCAGGTCAAGATCCTTAGATGTGGTATGGACAGGGATGAAGGTTAATTTCAACGCCAAGGTGAGGTCCTTCAGCAACATCAAACTACACGAACAGCTGCCCTCTTGGTTCAACACCCCATACGGGCTGGAGCGGGCAGTTGACCTCAGAGAAGCAAAGCTATCTGGAATCTAGTATTTCTGTTTGTGGTTTTGGCTCTGGCCTTGGTGAAACAATTTATCTTCAAGTATTTTTTCTGTTATGATCTTATAGGTGGATTTATGGTTTGAGCATTATGGACATATTGCTCCCTTCCTTTGCTATTTCGATAATAGTAAATGTCCTCATAGATGGAGATTAACATTAAGGCAAATCAATTAATAGGAGAGTTTAGGGAAAGGTGTATTAGGGCAATGGGGAAGAACTACAGCCCACAGGCAAGTAGGACATGAGACAGAGAGGAGGCAGTGGTAAGAAGGAAAGGGGAGTAGGTTGGGGTCTCAGAGTCCCCAGTCAGGGACAAAGGAGCACAGGAGTTTAACTATTGTGTTAAGAGCCAAACGAGATAACATGTGTGCAACTGCTGAGCATGTAGGCACACAATGGCCTCCATTCTTCTCTTTCTCATGTCTTGGGTCTAACAGCAGAGAGACTTGGACAAGTCCTGAGAAGTCAAGGAAACAAGTGTGTAGATAGGACCCTGGTCATAGGGTGACCTCACAACCCCCTGTCCTTCCTGTCTTCACAATCTCTTGGCTTGTTGACTCAGGGGATGAAGTCAGGTGCAGAATACCAAGGGCTGATGTCTGGGTGGGCACCTCTGGTAGCTGTGCTCTCCATGTGAGGATGGGATGAGGGTTCCAAGGATCTGCCTCCCACCTGTGAAGCAGCTGGTGGGAGCTCAGCCCAGTATGTGGTGGGAGCACTCTCCTGGACACCAGGCCCGTACCTGAGCAGTGGGGGAGGGAGCCAGTCCAGTGTCCATCCAGCCCACACATGCGGGTGGCATTTCCCACCAGAGTCCGTTTGCCAACACAGCTGTAACGCACGACTGCCCCCACGGAATAGCTGTCCCCTGACATCTGGGAATGAGGCGGGGAGCCTGGATGGCCACAGGATACCACTGTGGGGAGAGCAAACATTTCAGTGACTTTGCACAGGGAGTGATCGCATCACAGGCTGACAAGAAAAAAGACCCTCAGTGTCTGTTGAAGCAAACTTTGTGCTGGCTGATACACCTGGTAATACCTGAAAATGCCCATCTGCCTCTCTGTTTAGTTTCCATAGCTGTGAAGTGGAGAATAATGCCTGTTGTTTTAAGAGCCTAATGAGATGTGAACTGCTCAGCATGTAGGCACATGATAGTATTCATTTCTTTTCTTTTTTGTCTCAGGCTCACCTCTCCCTGTTTTCCTCACTGCAGAAGACACCCAAGAGGTCCTTGGCAGAAAGGTGGTCATATACAGGATACATAAGACAAGATGAGTGATCATCATCTGAGGACTGCCTGTACTGATCACGGGTTCCAGAATTTGGGCTAGTTATATTTTTCCCCCCATAGTATCTTGCATGGGCTCACTTCATTTTTTCCCCCAAGTTGTCCCCTTCATCTGAAACTCTGAAGTGTAACCAGTTCTGTTTCTTAAGGAAATCAATACTACAATAACTAAGGCCTGAATTCTTGACTGGCAAAATTGCGAGAAAACAGTGACTATGTTAAGCCACTAAGTTTTAAGATGACTTGCTACATAGTAATAGATAGCTGATAGTGTGAGTTTCAAGGATTATGCTATTTTTTTCCTTAAAACAACCCTGTGGGGCATCTTTCACTCTATCTACTGATGAGGAAAATGAATCATGGAGAGGAAAAGTAACTTTCCTAAGGTCACAGACCTATTCACTGGTAGAATTAATTAGTTTGCTATATAGGTGAACACCAGAGGCCGCATTCTTAAGCATTATAATTGACTCCCTTCTGCAATACTGTGCTAATACTATCAACAAATTTTCTGCTGAAAGGAATGGCGCCTCCAATTATGATTTAAACAATTCTGTGATTGTTTATTAGAAATTTCTGGGCTTCTACAAATTGTTCAATTTGAGCTCTCTAGTGATTTTTCAGATAAATTAATTTGTAATGGAAATAGAACATACACACAGAAAAACACAGTCATTGTTGATGAATAGTGTAATGAATTGTCACAGAGTGAATGCGTGTGTATAGCCAGATCAAGAGACAGTGCGTGACCAGCACTGCAGCAGCCCCTCATGCCCTCTCCCTATCACTGCTCTTGTCCTTCCCCAGAGTAAACTGTTCTCCTGACATCATTAACTGGTCTGCCTGTTCTTGAATTTTGTATAAATGGAATTGAACAGTATATATTCATTGGCATTTGCTTTTTCACTCTACACTGTGAGAGTCGCTGATGTTGTGTGTGGCAGTTTCTTCATAGGCATCGAATACAGCAACATTGTGCTGGGTCAGGCAAGAGTATTTTAGGCTTTCAGGGTGGCACACAGTCAGCTGCATATTCTTTTTTTTTTTTTTAATAACATTTTAGCAACATAAAGCTTTACTCTTAACAGACACAGCAAAACAAACACTAATGCTTAGACTCTGTAGTGGTTCCCACAGGGGAAGGAGGGGGAGGGAACAGGTTGATGGTGAATGGGTGAATTGCTGATGGGTATGGTATGAAAACACAATTTCTGAGGTGAGAAACTGGACATTTGAAACCTACACAGTGTCGTTGACTAAGCTTACCTCAGTAGAAAGGAAATAAAAAATCATTCTTAGCTCAAGGTTCACACAAAAATTGGCTGTAGGTTGGATTGGGCCTAGGAGTCAAAGTTTGCTACATACCCCTGCTATTGAGTATACTATTTATATTGGTTATTTATTGCTGTGTTGCAGACTTCCCCAAAGCTTAGATAGTAATGAACACTGACACTTAGCATTTCCATGGGTCAGGATTGAGGAATGTCTTCCTTGGGTAGTTTGATAAATACTAACTTAATTTCAATTGTATTCAAAATCTTTCCTCCTTTATAGCTCCATTTTCCTCCCTTCTTTTTTTGGTCATTATTGGTATTCATCGTCTACATGAATATTAAAAACATTTTAAAGATTTTTTTTCTATTGACAAAATAAGAAATGCAATGGCAGCAATTCTTCCCTTTGTTCTCCTCCTCCTTGATTTTATGCAAATATACACTGAACGTGTGTCTCCATTGTTATCATATGTTCTTTACTTGTTTTTCCTTATCCTCAGCAGCCAAACGGTGCTGTGTCACTGTTTTATCTTTTGTCACAAACATTATTATTGCTGACTCCTTCCTCTAAAAGAACAGACCACAGAAAGGAAATAAAACAGAATATACTCTGGTTGCTCATATTACAGATACCCAAGTAACCAAGATCAAGTCAATGACAAAAATTCCTTTTCAGGCATTCCATATGCTTTCTCAGAGATTACTATATATTGCCATAATTTAAATTAAAATGTTAATTATAACCCTCAGGGTAACCACATCAAAAAACAACTTAAAAATACATACAGTTAAAGAAACAACAAAGAAATTAAAATTAAAAAAGAAACACAAACACAAAAGCAGGCATATGTAGAATAAGAACTAATAAAAGACATGAGAGATATAGAAAACAAATAGCAAAATGACAGATGTAAAACCTGCCTTATCAGTAATTTTATTAAATGTGGATAATACATAAAAGGTAGACATGAGAAAAATAAATAGAAAATCATGATCCGACTCTCTATTGTCTAAGAGAAATACTTCAGATTCAAAGACGAATGGATTGACTTCTAATATTAGATAAGATAGACTCTAAGACAAAAATTATTACTGGACACAAAAAGGACACACACAGACACAGACACACACAGACACACAGACACACACACACACACACACGGGAGGTACTTTCTGACAGGCAGACCTGGTGAGTCATCCTTTTGGGTCAATGGCATCTACTTACAAAGACACTGAGGATGAGGGCGGTCCCACGTGCCATCTCCCTGGCAGGTGAGCACAGGTGTGCCCAGGAGGTAGAAGCCATGGTTACACTGGTAAGACACGGTGGTGCCATAGCTGAACCTGTGTGGGCCACTGGCATGGACTTGACGGATGCTATTTTCCTGGTGTCCAGGATCTGTACAGTTGATGACTGCAGTGGAATGGGACAAGTGGATAGACATGAGGATTTTTATATGCATTTAAATGAGACTTTCGGAGGCCCAAGAGGCTCAGAGTAAAATTTCCAGGCTAGAACAGGCAACCTAAAGCAGATCCTGCCTGTGGCATTTCTACCTGAGCCCTGGGCTCCTGGTGAAGGGATTCCTTGTCTGATTAGACATCACTGGCTACCTAATTCCTTCCCCTCCTCCCAGGACGGTTAACTTCTCCCTCCTCAGTGCTCTGTTGTGCACACCTCCACGGATGATCTTATCAGCCTCCACGGTGGTGATGTGTTGTATCCACGAATCTCCTGAGGGCACAGATGCGTGTCTATGTCCACCCCCTGCGACCTGGGCCTCCCTAGAACAGCATGCTAACTGTAAAACCAAGCATCTGAGCTGGGCCTTCAACAAGGCTATTTGGAAACTATTTGAATCACCTCCATGAGTATTTCAGGGGAGACTAGTATCCTGGAAGATAAATATGACTTTTAAATGTTAAAGTGTGTCCAAAGTAGCTTAGCTGAAAGTCAGAGAGCTATTTGAGAGTGATGATAATGCCATCCCTAATCCGGGATGAGGGTTTTTGCTGTCAAGATTCTTTGGCATCCATTATCTTTCAGGGCAGGTCTTCTGAATCTTTGATACAGTAGAAAGCACTTTTACCTTTGGTGAACCTCTCTGAGGCTCAGAAAGGTGGGTGTTACACAACAGGTAAGTTACATTTATTTATCCAAAATATCTACTGTGATGCATATAAGGTGATATATACTGTGTAGTCACTGGTGGTTAGGATACCTCAGGTTTACCCTGAGTATGGTTTCTCTACCTCAGCACTGTGGACAACTTTTGGTTTGCTAATTCTTTGTGTGGGGGTGGTCCTGTTCATGGGAGGATGTTTAACAGCAACAGTGGCCTTGACCCACTCGATGCCAAGAGATGTCTCCACTTGTGATGACCAAAAACATCTCCTGATATCGGTTCCCTCTGGCGGCAGTGGGAGTAGGAAAGTTCTCGGTTGAGAACTGCTGGTTCAGAGAAACAAGGACAAAAAAAGCAATCCTCCTGTTTGGTGAGTGCTTTGATGGAGAAAGTTGTGGAATCACAAGACATCTAGCCCCAGGCAGGGAGTGGAGTAGGAAAGTTTCCCAGAAGAAGCAACCTCTAAGTTGACTCTGGATGGTTGAGTAAGATTCACCCAGACAAAGGAGGCTGCTGAGGGGGCCAGAGAGGAAAGCATTTATGGAACTGTGAGTGTGCTGGAGTGTGTAGAATGCAGCATGTGAGGAAGTGGATGAGGTTCAGTGAGGTGGACCTGGTGAAGACATGAGCCTGGGGAGAGCAATATGAGGCTGGACAGGTGGCTGGGTTAGGTCCCAGTGGAAGAGAGGGTCTTGAGCATGTTACCCACATAATGGGCTGGTGGTGGTAGGGGAGCTGAAGTAATAGGAAAATTTGTATCTGCTGCCAGGGAGAGGGAACACTGTATTGAAGAGAAGGTGACACCCATGTGACACCCATGTGGGACAGACTCCACCCAGCAGTAGTTTCAACTCTTTTTGTCCAAATAGATGATGGGAAGAAGGTTTAACACATGGTCATAGCCAGTTTCCTTGTGTTTTTGTCAGGGGGCACCCCCTCCATGGGTGTCATTGTCTTCTGTTTAAGATTGTAGATTTCAAGGAAGGTATGCTAAAATGTGAGAATGGCCTTAATTAGAATTTCCTTTCAGAAAGATACAAGGGGGAGGAAGAAATGAAATAGGTTTTTTTTTTTTCTTTGTAATGTGATAATTCAGTAGCTGTTCCTGGAAGGTGGGGAAAACAGAAAGAATATATAAAGAGGTTTGAAACAAAGAGGAAAAGAAAAAAATGGGAATTCAGATTCAGATTCAGGTTTGGTTTCTGCCATTTTGTAGAATGAAAATGTGAACGATGTGAGCTTGGCCATGTGGCCAAGGCCTGGGGCCTGTAGCAGCTGACTGGCCCAGGCTAGCCACATGTGTGCTAAAGGCAGTTAAGAAAGTTTGCAGATTTGAACTCCATGTTGGAGCTTGTTTCGCTGAGTTTAACTTGTGTCTGGGAGAGGTTGTGACAAAGTCAGGCCTGAAAAGAAAGTGAACTTTGCTGGGTCCAGTACCATGAAGTTTCTTCTACTACCTGGAGGAAGATGACAAGGAGAAGACGGCATGGAAGAGAAGGAGCATGCCAAAGGAAGAGGTCTTCAAGCATCTGGAGATGAACTCTGACTGGCTGATTTTGGTGAGATGATCAGGACTGAGAGACTGAGGATTTTTAGGCAATCTGGGAAAGGACTTTGGACAATGTTGAGAAAGGTTTTAGACAATGTTAAAGTAAGTGGAGTTTTACTTACATGTTTCTTTTGTAGTAATTAGGAAATCACTTTGTTAGAAATAAATTAGTCTGCACTGATAGTCTTGCTTTGACTTGGTACTTCGGTTGAGAAGGCTGGGGATGGTGGAAAGATCCCATGAGTGGTAAACTGAGGCAAACTAGTTTAAAGTTTAAACTGTGTTTCTAAGCTTTTCTTTTTAGGTCTGAAAGAGGGGAAGAGAGCTGAGAGAAGCTGGTAGCTGATATTTGCATACCAATGGTGAAGGTGAACAGTGAAAATGCTAATTAACAGTTTGTAGCCTGCTTCCTAGGGAGAGAAGCAGGCATAGGTGTGTCTAGTGTGTTCAAGTCAAAGTCAAAAAGTCTTTCTCTCTCTTTTACTGGATTTCATGTTCTAGAATCTTCTCTCACTCAAAGTGGCATCTTGAAAGGTTAAGAGAGGAATCCTATTTTAGCATTAGTTGTGAATGTATCATGACCTATTAAATAAAATCACTTGAAGATTTTTGTTCTTTAGTATGTTACAGATGACTTGTGCATGGACAATCACTGTGCACCCCCGAAACCAGCAATGAGGAGCCGTCTCCCCAGGTATCTCAGTCCTCATGAATATGAAGACTGAACAATTGCTAATCAGGGCTGGGCACACACAATTTCTCCACTCAAATACCATCAGCCTGCCAGATTGTTTCTGGTAAGAGGGCTTCATGTGCCCTCACTGCTAGGTACAGCTGTATATGCTTTAGAACCATTTTCCAAGTAGTTCGGATGGGGCTGGAGAAGTCTTTACCCAGCATCTACTTCTCGATTTCTTGATTTTTCTCTATCCTACCCCTTTATCCCAACTCCCAAACACTTAGCTTTTTTACTTTTCATTCTAGCCCTTTGTTTTCTTTCATGAAGAATGTGGTTCTAAGCAACAATAACATCATTTGTTATATGAAAATAAACAAGAAGATTGTTTTCCACTTCCATTTTGCAAGAAAGCAAAGCACCTTTGCTTTATTTGAAGAATGAAGTCTAAAGAAATTGTTCATGGCTGTATCTAGAGGATGAGACAGTTCCATTTGTGATCCTTCTCTTCCCTCAGTTCTGAGTGAATATAACTCCAGGGCTGAATTCACTGGTTTCTGCTTGTGGGCTATGGGGCCCCAGGCAGTGGAGGTGCCAGAGGGGTGGGGACTGGGAGAAGAATGGTAACTTACTTCTGCAGGTGGGCAGCATGTCGCTCCACTGCCCACTGGCCAGGCACTGGGACCTAGCAGCTCCCTCAGTCACATACCCAGGGTTGCAAACAAACTTGACCACGTCGTTGAGGTTAAATTGGTTGCCCTGAGTGAGGCCGTTGATCGGGTTGCCTGGGTGTCCACAGGTAATTGCTATAACCAAAACAGAAGACAGATAAGCCCCCCTATTATTCCACACCCCACAAAGTTCACCCTCTTCTCTGTCTGGCATTTTCCATGCCCATCCATGAAGACGTCTCCCTTTAGTTTCTTCTGCAGCAAAACCTTATTTCCTGTAATCATCACAGGACATTCCTTCTTCCTTGAAGGCACGTTTGTAGCTGTAACAACTTGAGAGAAATCAGTTTATGACTCCCATAGGCCACTGCAGTTGGCATCCAGGTGATCAGTTCTACCTCATTTCCTCTGCTGTTTGGCTTCTGTCTTCAGCCTTCATTACTCAATAGGCTGATGACACCCCTCCTCCCCAACTCTGTCCCTCTTTTAGCTGCTTTGGACCCATTCTAGGTCCTGGGCCCATTTTCACACAGAGCCAAACCAGATAATCACCAAGCTCAATGGTGGGTTCAACCATCAGCCAGGCCAGTAGCCTGGGAACACCGCAGGGAACTAGAGTCAGGAGAGTACAACCACCTTTCCCCCCTCCTTCAATGCAAAGGGAATTCCGTTCAAGTACATTGGGGCCTTTCTTTATGTTCTTTTCTTTACTTTGCCCCAGGGAGCAAGGAGTGGCCGATCTTTGGGGAAGAATGAGCTGTAGTGCTTGGCTGGGTTCTGCTTACTTCCTGTTGGGATAGAGAAGCCAGAAGCTGAGAGAAAATGTTTACCATGGCTTTCACATACAGCAATCATTTCCAACTTAGCCTGTATTAGTACTAAAGGTGCTATTCTGGCGTCCAATGAGGACTGTCTGATTTTGTAATCTGTTCAGCCTTGGGGAGGGAAGAGGAAGAGGACTGGTGCTCACAGGCCTGGTTTCAGGGAACCCAGTTTACCTCTTCGCGCTAGCCTCCCCCTTCTACCAAGCTGAAGATTCCACTTAGAGACACTGGTCTCTCTGAGGCTTCTTGAACAAGCCGTGCAGTTCATGCCCAAGGCCTTTGCATTTGCTTTCCTCCCTGATGGAACATTCCCTTGATGCCTGTTCTCCTAGCCTCAGGTCTCTGCTTAAGATGGAACTCCCCTATGACCTAGGCAGTGACCTCCCAGCCACCCCACCCCTCTGCTTTCCTCCACAGCCTTGGACAAACTCACAAACTCCCCAGGGAGCTCTTCCTTTGCTCACTACTTCTCTCCCTTCTGACTGTAAGTCCCCTGGGGGCAAGGATCATGAGCCTTGCTTTGCTTCTTGTTGCATCCTTGGCGTCTGACAGGTAGGAAGGGTGTTTTGAAGGAACAGAGCCGTGAGTGAGCAGGAGGGTGGAGGCCTGGGCTTCAGCTTTGCTCTTAGTCCTCAGTGCTGTTCAGTCACTACTGGGCACCCTCCTCTCTGGGCTGAACCCACACTTGATGCTCTTGTCAAACTTCTTTGCCTCTGGATGTTAGTTGTGAGGCTGATGACATGGGGATGAGGTCCTAGAACCTCTGAGGACCCTACAAACCCAGATGGTATGGATGGGATGGGGGAAGAAGAGCAGGTAGGATCCAGTTTTCACTGTGGCTAACTTTGCTTTCTGGCTGGGTCAGTTTTCTGGTGTAAAGAGCGCTGGGCTGAGTGGGAAATATGCTGTGAGTGGACTATAGGGGCCTAAGGAAGCCTGGAATGTGGGGGTAGGGGTACAAATGGGCTCTAAGGTTAGCAGCCCAGGATTTACAACTTTGCTCTGCCCTTTACTTACTTTGGGCAACTCCTCTGAGTCTCGGTTTCTCTATCTATAAGGGGGCATTAACATTAACAGGGCGCTCCTGACAGCAGAGGCATACACTGGCTTTTCATTAACTACTGCTAAGGGCCTTCTTGGCTACCTAGCTACCTCTGCTGTGCACTGGTGATTACAAGGAGGGATATGATATAGTCTCTGACCTCAGGGAGCTCACGCCAGTCCAGTCGGAGAGCAGATAGAGAAGCTGATTGTGAGAACACAGGGTACTGGTGCCAAGAATGAGGAGAACACAGAGAAGCATCTACCCCTCGGGGGAGATAGTGGGCCAAGGAGGGATCCTGGAGAGAGTGGCAAGTCTTGGGAACTAGTCTGAAAGGTAAGCAGGGCTTTTCCAGGTCAATGAGGTGGTGGGAGCATACAGATAAGCTCTACAGCTTCTGGGAACCCACTGAAATGATAGGTAAGGCAGTGGGTGCCTGTAATCAGTGTGTGGGAGAGGGACCATCATGCTTGGATTCACAAAGTGTCAGGGTTCCTTCCAAGGTTAGAAGCCACTGGTGCAAAGTGAGAGGGGTGCTAAGGGTGACACCTTAGGGAGTGTCACCTTGTGAAGGGCTGGCTGAGCAAAATGCCTATAAAAGAACTGGGGCGGGGGGTAGTCAGCAAAGGAGAGAACAAGGCTGGACAGGAGTGGGGTGTGTCATGGAAGTCACAGGGAGGGGCTCAGGAAATGCTGGACCCCCAGTGAGCTCTGCTTCTCTGGAGAACTCTGTTGGTACATGCTAAAAAAAAAGGGACATTGAACTTGACCCAACTAAGAGACAACTGGGAAAACATCAACAGCATTTGTGAGCTTTTAGTATGTTTGAATGTAGATGTAGGAATATAATAACAGTAGGGGTAAGGATGGAGTAAGGATACGCTATGATGAATGTTTTCTGTTTCGACAAAGTAGAAATAACACAACGGAAAAGGAAGGAGAAGGGGAAAAAGGCAAGTTGAACCAGCTCCCTGACAGTTGCACAGTCAATTGGGGAAAGTCAAAGGATCCCATTAAATATTGATAAACTAGAAAATAAAAAATTAAATAAGACAGTAGGGGGCAAATGGTTTTAAAATATTATAATTACAAAATATTGCCTGTCTTTGGTATGCTTATATTTTTGCCCACTTGACTAGCTTGTTCTGAGAAGTGTGTTTTAAAGCTCTTTATTTTTAGTATGTTGCTATTTTTCTTTGAATTTTCAATAGTTTTTGCTTCATGAAGGCAGTGATTGTGAAATTTGTACATGAATATTCACGACCATTATAGCTACATTGGAAATTGTGGTTTAAGCTTTTAAAACTGTTTTCTTGTCACTTTGAGCATTTTTAAGGTTGAATTGTACCACTTTGTACAATAAAGCAAAAAATACAAACTTTCTTAAATGCCAAAAAAATGGAAAAAAAGCAGAGAAAATATATAATACAGAGAAATAAACAGTCTAAGTTTAAATCTATAATGATTACATAAAACACGACAGGACTAAGATCAAACATTTAAGGTCTATCAATACATATGGATGAGTTGACTTAACCTACTTAAAAAAAAAGATTTTCAAACTGCTTCTCAAGATCTAACTCTATGCATCTATGTAAGAGTGATTTGGGATGGCTAAAATAAATGAATGGTTAAATGTATACAATGTTATATGTTAAAGGTATACACAGTACAATTGAAGGGTGAAAGTAGGAGTTGTAAGCTAAATATCAGGCACAGTACAATTGAAGCTAAAAACGAAAGACATGTTAAAGGTTAAAACAGCAATTTGCTGTGAAATGGGAATATCTACCTGTCAAATAACACAGCAACCCCTTTATAGAACAGAAACTATAGGAAATTTAAGGAGAAAAAGAAGAAATACACTAATAACACAAAACTTTAAAGCGCATCTCTCAAGCAAACAGCTCAAGCAGACAAAAACAAATCAATATCAGTAAGACCCAGACAATAGAGTTCACATGTATAGAAATTTCTAATGTAACACTCTTCTCAAATATTAGGCAACAAAGAAGACTTCAGTAAATTCCAAAATAGCTGGGCGTGGTGGTGCATGCCTGTAATTCCAGCTACCTGGGAAGCTGAGGCTGGGGATTGCTTGAGTCT
>PVHY01026788.1:0-16899 GCA_004024945.1 Uropsilus gracilis
CACATAAAAATGTTAAACATAAAGAAAGTGCTTGGTAATATTGTCCCTTACCAGTGACCAGGTGCTAGTGAGCTCCAGTTAGCTGACTTCAGTTGAGTGTTCTTTGCCCCAAATTTGAAATCTGTGTCTGGTGCTCTCATTTTGAACAAATACATGGTGGACAATGATAGAAGAATCTGGACAATATTTATCTCCAGACATTGGCATTTACATTGATGAAAACTAAAGGACACTCAGCATTGACAGGGGTGGGGGTGGGGGAAACCAAAGGTGTCTTTGATGAACCCACATTTGTATATTAGCCCTGGGAAAGCATGGTTCCTGCTGAGTATGATTATAATGTCCCACAGAGTGACCCTGGCTCCTTGTCACCAGCTGGTTTCAATAGTTAATGCTAGGCATTGCTTGAGGATGGAATAGCATTCATTCACTCAGCAAATATTCACCAAACACTACATGCACCAGCCATTAGCTCACATGCAATGGTGAGCAGAAGTTTGCACCTGTGTGAGGTCCAGTGTGGTAGGAACACTGGAGGGGCTGCAGATGAATTGGGGTTCAAAGGTCAGTGACCTTTGTTGCTCTCTCTGTTCTTGTCTTCCATATGGAAGGAATTCAGCCTTGAGACAAGAGTTAGGTAGAAAAGCAAGAGATTTGTTGATAGATATGAGGAAGGACAGGGAAGATCTCCAAACAAAGAGGGGTTCTGAGTGGGTAGCCACTATGGGGGCAAGAAATAGATGCTTATATAGGTACTGTGGGCAAAAAGTGGGGGATTGTCTCAATGTTATGCCTCTTGCTGATTGACTATGGCTCAGGGGGGTCTCTCAGACTCTTGAGGGCCACTGTGCTTTCCTACATCACCTGGCCTGTTTTTCTGAATCTAACTTTGGCCTCTTACTTTAACATTGAGCTATTGTGTGGGTGTTCTGATTGGTTCACTCTTTACTGAATTGTGGGGGACCCTGACTCCCATGGATTGTTTCTTGTTCAGTTTGATACAAGGGTGTAGGACACCTGGGCTTTGGGGGGTACCTTCAGATTTCCCACTGATTGTTCCTTATTCATTTTGATAAATGGGCTTGGGGGGTCCCCTGATTCTGACTCACTACCTGTTTCCATCTCTTCACTTTGTCAGTTGCCCTTTGCCCTGGGGGATTGTAGCATCAAGGAGCTATACCCCTTCTTGGACTGGAGCCACTTGGGTAGGTGGTCACCAAAGTCTGTTATGACCCATTTTCTCCTAATGGTAAAACTGTGAGTAAATTTCTTTTCTTTCTTTCTTTCTTTTTTTTTAGACTAGGTCTTGCTATTTTTGCCCATGGAACCGCAGGCTCACATTGCGTGGGGTACCACGGACTCAAGCAATCCCCAGCCTCAGCTTCCCAGGTAGCTGGGATTATAGGCACGTACCACCATGCCCAGATATATATTTTTGGAACTAGGTCTCACTACGTGCCCCAGGCAGGACTCGAACCGCGATCCCTAACCCCAGCCGCTTCATAGGCTGAAGCTTATAGGCATGAGCCACCGTGCCCGGCTTACTGTGAGTAAATTTCAAAGCCTTTTTTTTCTTGGAAGAAACACAGGCAAGAACTTGCTCCAGAAATAAAGTTAGAGAGAAGAGGGCCTTCTTTGGGGGGGTGGGGGGGAAGGGGGACAGGTCCTGAATCTCATGGAAAACTTTCCCCATGGCAGGTACCTCCTTGTCTGGAGGGGAACATCCCAGGTCTTATCCTGTTTTCATCTGCCTGTGGGCCTTTAAATGCTTTTCTGAGGAGTGTGTGCTCCTGGATGCATGGAGCCCTTTCACTTTCCATGATAAAGACTCATTATCCTTCAACACAGATTCTCAGAGATGGTGGTTTAGTAGAGAGAACCAGATCTAAAACAACTTTTACGAAAGGCAAAACATTTCTGGTCTTAGCCCCTATACAGAGATAACCAGAGCTCGTGTGTTATTAGGACCTCTTTAGTTCCGAAGAAAATGTATCCTCACATCCAGATCATATTTTCTAAGTTTCTCAAACCCTGCAATGGAGCTGGCAAAAAGGATCTAAAAATAAATTGTGTTGTGCCTTTCATTTATTAAAAAAAAAAAAATGCTAATGGTTTGTATGGGCTCGGCCTCACAGAATCAGTTTGGGGATCATATGAGATCATGGATGTAAAACACTTCCCACGGTGCCTGACAGGTTACAATGATTGAATATTTACTTGCTAACCATTTGCAGTGCTCGATTTTGGTCTGCCTGGCACCCACATCTCCTTGAGGACACAGCCCCATCCCACTACACAGCCTGGGCTGGTTTCTCCTACCTGCAGCAGGGAAGAGACAGACCTTGACATGCATGACTGTACAGAGACAAGGGCTGTCAACAGAGCGGCTTCCATTGTACTTGGGCCTGGATTTGATCCTGACATTCAGGAATAGAGGAATAACTCTGTTTGATTCTGTGAGTTGCTCTGGGTCAAGCCACAAAGGTGACCAAAAATTCCCTGTTTGCATAAGCAGTTTGAGTTGGGTGTCTGTAACTCACTGTTAGGATCATGAAGATGTGAGGTTAGGGAGCTGTAGGGCCACTGGACAGGAGGAAGGGGGAGGGTGGGACAATACCCTTTCAGGTGCTCACAACTGAGAAGTGAGAATGTGTTGGGTGCACCGCTGGGTCTTAGTCACGTACGTTTAGACAGGCTACAGAGCACCCCCTTTCACCTGGCTCTCACGTGTCCTGGGGGAGTCACACCATGTGGCTTACCACCGAAAGTCACACTTCCCTCCACGTCTCAACAAGTCAAGCTCAGGACCTGGACTGCCTTTGAGCGACAGTCTGATGCTATGGAGACAGGAGGGGACATCCAGCTGTTGGTGGAGGTCAACTACCATCTGGCCAGTGGCTGGAAGGAAAGCAGAATGAGCATGATAAGTCTGGCTGCAGGCATACTCGTGGGTACTGTGGGCTTGGGTCTACATCATTGCAGTCCTGTGAATATGAAATCATGTTAAAAGGGACAAAAAGCCACCAACTAGCAAAAGCCATAGGGGGAAGTGGCATTTTTAAATGCAGCTTCTGCCGCCTGACTTTCCTATCAATCCACACCACTCGCCACACAGCAGTTGCCAAAGTCACAAATACAGTTTAACAAGAAATTTTATTAACAAGGGAAAATGAAACAGGGAAAATGAAAAATTCTTAATGACTCAAGTGGCCAGTTATCTTATCCCAGTCACCATTTTCAGTTCCAAAATCCCAAAGACACATGTCCAATATGGTGTCCCTTTGCCCCTCCAAACCTGAGGCAGACACTCTACAATGTTCAGTCCTTCTCCCTCGTCTTCTTTTGCTTCTTCTCTCTCCAGTGTTCTATCTGCTTTGCTTCTCCAAGGCTCTTCAAACTTCTTCCACAATTGCTGATTCCAAATCAGCTTTCCAAATCCCTGACCATCTCCAGGTACCAGCTCACTATGCCACCTTGCTGCGGTGCCACACTCTCCACACCAGCTACTCTTCTGCTGATCACCAGGGCTCCTTGCCACCTCCAGCTCACTCTTCCAGGGGGCTTTACCCTGACCAGACCACGTGGACCTGTTCTCTCAGTCCACCACTGTTGTCTCCTTCCTTTCCCTTTTTTCCCCCCTTCCTATCCTTTCTCCTTCCTTTTATCTGCTTTTTGGCGCTTCTCGCTTCTTCTCGCACATCTTTCTCTCAGACACCACCCACCAGGGTATTTTGGTGCCAAAACAATTTTCAACTACGTCACTCACAACTCTGTATCAAATACAGCAGTAAAACAAATCACATTCATTATCTTTTTGGTTTCCCGCTACATGGGAAAGTTATGTTTGCATTGCTTCGTCGTCTGTTAAGTGTGCAAGGGTAAGATGTCTATAAAAAACAATGTACACAATTAAATGCAGCAGATGTAAAGTGAGTGGGGCTAGATTTGCTCAACACAGAGTGGACACAAATCTTCAATTTATTAAAAACAAAACAACACACCAAAAGCCACGCCTGTGGAGTACAATCCAGTGAAGTACAATAAAATGAAGCAAACCTGAAAGATAGACATTCATCCAGAGCTGCGACTGTGCTAATTTTTCTTGGACTCGGTGAGGTTGAGCACAGTGTCAGAGGCTTCACACCTCCTCTACTAGGTTGCAGGGTGGAATGGAACCTGTGCAGGCAGGAAGCACACCCACAGCTCACTCTGGTTATAGGCCCACTGGACGAGGTCCTTTGGGGAGGTGAAAATGCATCGGTGAAGGCAGATCTGGTTTCTGCCTTCCAGGAGCTCCAGCAGAGGTAGGGAGCTGAGAAAACCGCTGGGGGCTCCTAAAAGCCTCCATCATGCCAAAGGGGGTGCTGTTGATAGAGTGGGGAGGCCTGGGAGAAGGGTTTCTTTGGCCACGGAGGGTGAGTCAGATTCCAGAGAGTGGGGAGTAGAGGGGAAGATCAGGTGGTCCTGGGAAGGGGAGCAGGAGTTGACCTGCCTGGTTGGGGGGAGCAGCTGAATACAGGGGTCCTGGTGATAGGGTATGCTCGGGTTCACCTGATTTCACTGGCACATACAGGGAGGGACAGCCATTAGGTGCAGGGAGGCTAGAGGTGCAGTTTTGTTATCAGCTTCAGTTTTTTATTTTTTTGTTTTTTTGAGACTAGGTCTTGCTATTTTTGCCTGTGGAACCTCAGGTTCATGCTGCCCAGGGTACCACAGACTCAAGCAATCCCCAGCCTCAGCTTCCCAGGTAGATGGGATTACAGGTGCGTGCCACTACACCCAACTGTTTTTTTGGTCTTGCTACAGGCCCCAGGAGGGTCTCAAACCACTATCCCTGGCCCCAGCCTCAGCTTCCTAGGCTGCCGCTTCCAGGCATGCGCCACCGTGCCCGACCCCAGCTTCAGTTTTGTTGAGATGTTACCACAGGAATTAGATTTCCACCACCTGGGGGGAGATAGCATGAGGGGAACCCTCTGTGGAAATGGGGTGATAAGCTCAACCTGTGGTCTCTGACCAGTAGCATCAACAGCACCTGGGAAGCTGTTAGAAAAGCAGATAATCTGCCCCACCCCAGACCTGCTGGTTCTGACACTCTGGCTGTGTTTTAACAACAGATGATTGTGATCACTGGCCTTGTGCAGTCATCGAGCGGAGAGGTCTGCCTCTGATGGTAGGATTCCAAGACCCAGATTCTACAATTAGGCATGTCCCCTTATTGAGAAGCTACTGGAAGTCTCTGGATAAAAGTCACTTTGCAATGCACCCATTCATGCTTATTGAGCACCTACTACATGCCAGGCCCCATGCCATACATTGGCATCCAACCTGCCCAAGCTAGTGCAGGGCAGTCTAGAAGTACAGGCTTATCTGGAGACAAGATTGCTATTGTCTGTTTTAATCTGACTTGCTGATAGCATACACCGATTATGTGCTCCAAAACAACGCCTCCGCCGGTCTCTGACATCAGAAGTTGTTCAGCAAGACATGTACTAAAATTCCAGACACTGGTGAAGTGAGCAGGCACACGCAGAATGGGGAGGGCAGGCGAGGAAAGAGCGAGTTCTTCCTGACCCCTGTTGCCCGCTAGAGGGCCACTGTCTCTCGAAGCCTCTGACTTCAACCACATGGGGTCACTCAGCCCCAGGTGTTTCTGTATTTACCTAACAGTTTCAGGAAGCTGTGGGCGGGAGGGTGTTCAGGGTGAGAAGAGAAATGGAGGAGGCTGACTGTGGGAGGCTTATCTCATTCTCGAACATCACTCTGCACCTCAGTGAAGTCAGGAGGTCTGACTTTCCAGTGGAATTAAGTAAAACAGGCTGTGCTCAGCCCCAGGACAGGGCCACGTCCAGCTCCCTTCCGGCGTGGACAAGCTCCAAACTGAGGGTGAGAATAGAGAGTATCTCTGGGGTGTGGTCTCTGACCCCAGTGTCCCCTTTGGGCAGACTGGGCTTGGCGGGCATCGCCCTGCAGGGGCAGCTGTAGGAGAAGTGAACTAAGGCAAGTGATGGTCACTCAGGCAGCAGAGGACAGGATGTGTGCGAGTCCCAAGGCCCTTCTCGCTTGAGCTTTAACTCCTTAGTCTCTGAGCAAACAGCCAGATTTTTGATCTCCCACAATCCCTCTGTCTCTCCTGTTGGCCCCTTCTCAGGACCCTGAAAGATACTTATGCCTGTCCTATTCCCAGGGCCCTCTTTCACTTCTCTGAACCAGATCTGGAGAGGCCGAGCAACCTCTCCCTGTCTAGTAGAGCCAACTGCCGCCAAGCCCTGGGTCTGGTTTCGTGGTCTGACGTCTGACGCTACAGCAGCAGCTTGACAGAGGCAAGGCGACCCTCTGCTCCTTCGCTGCCCTCGGCTTGTTTACAGGAAGCCGGCATTGCAGAGAGCCAGGCTTTAACATACCCGTAGGCAGCCCGTCATCTCACCATCTACCAGGGATCTTATTTTAAACTAATTACATTAAGGAGGGTGGGTGAGAGGGAGGAGATGGGGGGTAATTATAATCCAGGAAATTTTTCTTAAAAGACCTAGTTTCAAAAATATCAGACTTAATTTAGTAAATTTCAATTACAAGGGGAGTTTCTAAGCTGAAGATCATTTGCATTATATCTTTAATTACCATTTCATTTGTGCCCCAGATCATCAATAGAGGTTCTTGGGAATGTGTATTCAGAATAAGTGATTGATCCTAATGAGGCCTTTGTTCTTCCTGCACCTCACTCACAAAGCTATTTCCTCCCTCATGGAGAGGCATGGAGTTTGCCAAGTTGGGTGGAGACAACTTAAATTAGAAATGGAGCCTGTGAAGAAATCAAGCGACTTTCAAACTGGCTTCACCCGCGGGAGAGAGGATGCCAGACTCTGCCTCTGTTTCCCTAACAGCTCCTCATCAGAGTTTTACTCCAACCCCATTGGCTCTTGTGACTGATCCTCTCCCATGCCAGCTGCAAAAACCCATCTGCAGCAGAAGAAATAGCCTTCTGGGCCTTCCCCTTGCAAATAATGGATGTTGCTGTAAAGCTTCTTGCTTCTTTTTCTGCCTCATCTGAAGAGCATGTATCCAGCAGCCCCTGACCACTGAGTCTTTATAAGAAAAGCTGTTTTCCAAGATCACTTAGCTCTAAAACAGTGATGAACCCACAGGGACTTCAGTACTCTGTGTGTGTGGTAAGAGAGAGAGAGAGAGAGAGAGAGAGAGAGAGAGAGAAAGGGAAAGAGAGAGGGGGGAGTGAGAGAGAGAAAGAAAGAGAGGATGTGTTTGGTAGTGAGTTGGGCTTTGAGGGGGGCAGTAGGGAAAGAGCAAATTGAATTTAAAAATCTACCTAAATCCTGCTCATGCCACTTGGTTCATATGGTAACTCGCACCCTGCAAAGCTTTATAAAGCACTTGTTCATCTATTGCCTTATAGGTAAGAGAATAATTGTCCTCATTTTACAAATGAGAAAACTGAGGCTCAGAGAGGTTAAGTAACTTGTCCAAAGTCACACAGCTTTGGGTGACAGAATAGGAAGTAAACTCAGTGCTTTAATGCTATGCTCCTTCCACTATTGCAAACCACTTCTCCTAGGATGCTGGAAGTTTAATCATTCACCCTGTGAAGGTTGGGGACTGAGTCCCACCTTTGTTGCATGTCACCCCATTAAAATCTTTTCTGAATTTGTATATCTAAGCAATCGTTTTGTTTTGCAGGAATCCAGAGACCTTACTTAACCCTCTGGAGGTGTGTTTCACAGTGGACATGGTGGTCGGGAGGAACGGGAAGGTGGAGCCAACAGGGAACCTCCCCAGTTTTCCACTGGATGAGGCCAAGGCCCAGGGAGTCAGACAAATTCATCATTCTCCTGCACTCGGGACATCTGCCAAGTCTCAGCTCTTTGCTCTCATTATTCCTCCAGGGTGTTCCCAAGTGCGGGTGCAGTATAGGCTGTGCAAGTGTTTGTGTTGGGGGAGTAGGGGGTTGTCAGCTGGACAGATACATGGAGGAAGGAAGGAGGGTGTTTACACAGAGAATCCAGTCAAGCCATGGGGTCACAGAGCAGGAAGCTCCTCTGAGCCAGAAGGGTGCCTCCATCTTTTCCAGGACCTCCTGGATCAGGTAGTTTCCTCTGTGGTCCTCAACTACCCCTCATGGTACAGAAGGAATACTGTACGAAATTGAACAAAAGTTCTGGAGCTAAGTAACTGGTTCTAATCCCCTTTTTGCTTTCTGGAGGGATTGAAAGTGGATAACCAAAGAAAGGCTTTTCAACTTTGTCTTAAACACATACAGGCCTGCTTCCTCTCTGGAGCAGGCTACTAGCAGTTCATTAGCATTTGTCTTTACCTTGAAGTAGCCACACCTAGGCCTGCTTCTCTCCCGAGGAAGCAGGCTACAAGCTATTCATTAGCATTTTCACTGGTCACCTTTACTATTGATATGCAAAAGCCAGCCAGCTGCTCTCTGCTTTCAGCTCCAAAAACTGCAGGAAAAAAAAAAAAACAACAAACTTAGAAACAGTTTAAACTCTTGTGGTTCTTTCCACCATCCCCAGCCTTCTTAGCCAAAATACCAAACCAATGCAAGACTATCAGTGCAGACGAATTTATTTCTAGCAAAGTGATTTACTAATTATTACAAAAGAAACATGTAAGGAAAACTCCGCTTACTTTAACATTGTCCAAAACCTTTCTCAGCATTGCCCAAATTCCTTTCCCAAAAATCCTCAGTCTCTCAGTCCTGATCATCTCACCAATGTCAGCCAGTCAGAGCTCCTCTCCACGTGTTTGAAGACATCTTTCTTTGGGGTGCTCCTTTGGCGTGCTCCTCCTTGTGTAGAAGACTGCCTTCTCCTTGTCGTCTTCAGGTAGCAGGAACTTCATGGTACTGGACCCAGCCAAGTTCACTTTCTTTTCAGGCCTAACTTTTGCACGGCCTCTTTCAGACACAAGTCAAACTCAGCAAAACAAACTCCAACACGGAGTTCAAATCTGCAAACTTCTTAACTGCATTTAGCACACATGCTGCTAGTCCAGGTCAGCCAAGGGCTGCAGGCTCCTGGTAGCCTTTGGTCAAGTCCACATGACGCACATCTTTACTCTACAAGATGGCCAATTCCCATCTCGCCTCCACTGAATCTCTCTCTCTATCCGATCTCCATATTGGAATCCCAATCTTTGTTTGCACACCCTTTATATACCCTGATTTCCCGCCTTCCAGGAAACCTGGGTCACCTTTCTCCCTCCTGCATCTCCCTGAAGGGAAACTCTAACTGAGGTCATTCTCACATTATAGCATACCTGTCCTTGAAATCTGCAATCTTAAACAGGAGGTGGGGGGGGGGGGGTAGCACACCCTATCAGGATCTTCAGGGAGTTGGGTAATCTTCCAGAGATCTGTCTCCTCCTAGATAAGGAAAATAGTATTAGTCACTCTCTGGGGTATGTTGGGGTGTGCTGAGGTGTCCTGAGGTGTAAAGTAGCACATGGGGTGGCTTTCACTGTAGAGGGCCTGAGGCATTCAGGAAGTGGGAAGATAAGAAAAAGGACTGATTGTCCCACAAAGACCCTGGCAGGGGCAGGAGTGGATTCAGTGATGAAATAGCTTGCAAGGACTTTTGTAAACAGTCCAAATGCTGGCTCTGGGGAGCAGTGGGAAAGAAACTGATTTGAAAAGCATGAAAGCCATAAAATAGCACCAGTGTCTTTTTCTTTTTTTTCTTAGTGTCTGCAAAAATATTCAACCAGACAAACCCAAGCTAATTTTCTGGGACTAAGATGCTAAATATTACTTGTGAGTCACCCCAGTTTCCTTCCAAAGAAAGACTCCCCCCAGTCCCTCACCCAACACCCTATGTGTGACGCATTAGGATGGTAGTTTTTCAGCTTCTTCCATCAAAATCGAAGGCCATGGTTGTGGGCACGAGGTCAGCCTGAAGTGTAGCAAAGGACTCTCCTCAAATCAGTCCCTCTGGTGGTTACCACTAGTTTCCCCAAAACACATGCACACACAAAATTAAGCGAGCACAAGGCACGCCAAGCAGACACTAGGTGGCACTATTACCCACGTTATTAGGGCTACTCCACCAGACATCCTTTCCTGGAAATGTTTTGGCAGCAAGGTGCTTTAAATCCCAGAGACCAGGGTGGGGGGGGGGGGGGTTCAGTCTATACCGCAAGCTTAAAGCGCCACCAACAGATGCACCCTGACTTTACTGCTAACAGGACTTTGGATGCGACTTCCGAAGGCGGTTCCCAGACCCGCGCCATGAGAACCAGCAACCCTCCGCTTAGCTATAAATAATCAGGAACAAGTAGCCAGTTTTTCCACTTCTGCACTGGCCAGAGGGCTAGAAGGGAAAAGAACGGTTCGTCTTTAGGAAGAGGCTGTCGACAGGGAGGGATGTGGCTGATCCTTGAGGCTCCTTTGTGAGGACTTCCCAGCATCTTTCTCCTGTTCGGGGCAGTTGAGGGTTTCACCCACACTGGAGACTGTTTCTCTCATGGGCCTGCCGGCTCCCAACGTAATACCATCCTCAGTGCCCCTAAGGAGCTGTGTTGTGGATTAATTTTTGCTCCCAGGGATCTGCGCTGAGGTTGCTGTCAAATATTTGTTTAATTTCTGTGCTCTGAACCTATACCCATATGTGTATTGGGGTCCCCATGGCTGCCACCCCAAAGTACTTAAGAACAAAAGCAGTAAGGGGCAGGTATAAAGGGAGTTCCAGTTTTCTAGGCATCAGGAGCCTCTTTATACCTGAAAAGACAGGTACGTTGGGTTTTCTGTTTGCAGATAAAATTACTGACACCCCCACTCCCACCCCCAGGGTCTCATTGGAACTGGGGGTTACAGGTGTTGGCTTTTTGAAACTGTGATGATCATTGCTGTTTGATATCATTTTCATTGTTATGTTCTTCCCTTTGATGTGTAAGAAGCCAAACAAGAAGCTATTGTGTAAAGATAGCTTTTGGCTAGTGGGACCCCTCCATCTGCCCCGAGCTTCGTTCAGGTCTTTACTGTCAAAGACCTTATGGTCATTGGGACAAGTATAATCAATAAAAATTCCCGATAACTAATTGTTATCAGGAATGGGGGCCAGTCTTTTACTAAAAAAAAAAAAAGAAAAAAAAGAAAATCCTCTTTTACCAACTTTTCTTAAAACCTAAAAAAACTTTTACCATCTAGTCTGATACTGATAGGGGGGCGCCACCCTCCCCTGGGTGTCATTATCTCCTGTTTAAGATTGCAGATTTCAAGGAAGATAAGCTAAAATGTGAGAATGGCCTTAATTAGAATTTCCTTTCAGAAAGATACAAGGGAAAGGAAGAAGTAAAACAGGTTTTTTTCTTTGTAATGTAATAATTCAGGAGCTGTTCCTGGAAGGCAGAAAAACAGAAAGGATATATAAAGAAGTTTGAAACAAAGAGATTCAATTGGAATTCAGATTCAGATTCAGGTTTGGTTTCTGCCATTTTGTGGGATGAAGATGTGAGCCATGTGAGCTTTGCCATGTGGCCAAGGCCTGGGGCCTACAGCCTTTGGCGGACCCAGGCTAGGAGCATGTGTGTTAAAGGCAGCTAAGGAGTTTGGAGATTTGAACTCTGTGTTGGAGTTTGTTTTGCTGAGTTTGACTTGTGTCTGGAAAAGGCCATGCAGAAGTCAGGACTGAAAAGAAAGTAAACTTTGCTGGTTCTGGTACCATGAAGTTTCTTCTACTACCAGGAGGAGGATGACAAGGAGAAGATGGCATGGAGGAGCTGGAGCATGCCAAAGGAGCAGCCAAAGGAAGATATCTTTGAGCATCTGGAGATGAACTCTGACTGACTGGACATTGGTGAGATGATCAAGACTGAGAGACTGAGGAATTTTTGGCAATCTGGGCAAGGACTTTGGACAATGATGAGAAAGGTTTTGGACAATGTTAAAGTAATTGGAGTTTTACTTACATGTTTCTTTTATAGTAATTAGGAAATCACTTTGTTAGAAATAAATTAGTCTGCACTCTGAGAGTCTTGCTTTGGCTTGGAGTTTTTGGTGAGAAGGCTGGGGATGGTGGAAAGAACCCACAGAAGTTTAGAAAAGGGTAAATTGAGGCAAACTAGTCTAAAGTTTAAACTGTGTTTCTAAGTTTTTTCTTTTTTCAGGTCTGAGAGAGGGGGAGAGAGCTGAAAGCAGCTGGTCATTGATTTTTGCATACCAATAGTAAGTGAACTGTGAAAATGCTAATGTAATTGCTTGTAGCCTGCTTCCTAGGGAGAAGCAGGCATAGGTGTTCAAGTTCAAGTTAAAAAGTCTTTTTATTTTCTTTTCACCTGATTTCAATACAAAGGGGCAAAAGATTTTATTACCGCATAAGCTTCCACACACAAGCTGCCTTTGTCATTTAGACACTTGCTGCTTCCCCAGAGATTGTTTTCATCCTAAACTAAAAAAACAAAAAACAAAAACTTTCATTCTTAAACCTGTCTCTTGGCTACCTCCTTCAGGGTTCTCCAGCCCCATAGCCTTGCTATGTAATTCCAAAGTCAAACCAAACTCTTAGCATGATCACACTCTTTATTACTAAGTAAGCAAGTAAGGAAGTGATTACCTAAATATCTACTACAAGTTAAACATGTAAAATCCCAGTTACCCCATTACATGGTCTACAAAATAAACTTAAAAAACCCAGTCACCCCACCACAAGTCCAAAACTGTCCTGTTGTCCCTGGTCATCTCATCACATGTCCAATCAGAGTTTACAAGTACATGATCCAAAAATGGCATTCTTTCTCCTCCTTTGATGTGTTTCAGCTACCTCCAAACACATAGTGTTTGTGATCCAAGATGTGGTATTCTTTTTCTCTTTCGACATCCATCTCAATTTTAGACAGTTTAATTCCAGCATACAGAAACTAACACCAGGTCCATTTTCTCAAACTGCATTCATGGCCTCACCAAAGACATCTGAATCAAAGTAGATAAAACACCCTCGAACACAAAATTCAAATCTCCAAACTGTTTAGACTCCATTAGCACATACCATCAGCTTATGCATTCTAAGACTCATGAGTTCAACTCCCCAGACCACTACTGCCTGCTAACAGTAAAACCTCATGGTCTCTTTGCTTTTCCATCTTGCTGCAGCCCAAACCCCCTTTCCCTCAGGCTGGATCCATGGCCTCCTCCAGAAACCACAAGTCTCTCACCAGCCTGAGCTGAAGTCCATGGGCCCATGTCTCATTGGCCAACAAGGCCAATCCCTGATCCTCTTCCAAAAATGACTGATCCATTGTTTCTCTCCCAAGTCCCTTTTTATATCTCTCTTTGCTTTCCCTCCCTTTTGTGAGCAGAGGCTTGTCAATCATCTCACATCACAAAAGCTTTATTTTTCTTTTCTTCTCCCCTTCTATCCTTCTGAAAGAAAACTATGAATTCTAATGAAGGACTGAAATCAGGTAAGAAAACAGGCAAAGCAGAGAACTTAACTAAACTTACAAATGGGATCAACAGGCCCTTTAAACCCAGCTACTCATCAGGTTAATCATAACCCACTCAAACAGTAGCAAGATCACAATAACTGTAAGAGGAGGCAAAAACAAGATCTATTCACTAAGAGGATGAAATAGACAAAAGTCACTGAACATACAATGGACCCCCTTTGATTATCTTACCAACCAGTTCAGTCTCTAGTCCAAAAAACTGCACTTGGGTCCTTCGGCCATGTGTGTCCACAAAATGGCAACTGTCCCACCCTTAAGCCAAATGAAGAAACCAACATGGTGCCATTGAATCTCTTCCAGAAGCACAGCTATTCATTTCAAGCCAAAAAAAGAAACTTAAATGGGAATGTCAATCCTTCTCCAAAGGTACAACTTCAGCATTCTTTTTGCTTCAGCTCTAAGGTAGCCCCCAAACCACCAAAACTCACTCAATACAACAGCAGCAACACTTCAGACACCTCACAATGAAAACAGCAACACTGCAAATTCTCTTCAGGTCTCCAGACAATTCCCAAACTTCCCAGTTTCAAAGTTAAAGCAAATTTTCAAGTACCATGTTTCCAATTCAGCTTAAAGAGGCCATAAGTTTCTCCAGGATGCTTCCCTTGGCTTCTCACCAGTCTGGGCTGTGGATGGAAGCCCACAGTATGGCTTCCTTCCCCGTTGAGCTGCTGCACATGGCAGCAGCAGCTCTGAGACCTCCAGCCTCCCTGCTGCTCCTCTGCTCTCTCTCCTTCCTCTTAAACCCCCTCTCCTTCTGTTCCTCTCACAATAAGGCTTAGCTTCCCTTTCCCGAGTCTCCACCCACCAGGATACAAAGGCTGCCACCCATAATGCAGCACCACCATGCTAGGGGTCCCAGCTCCCCAATTTCACCACAGCACCCCTATCAGGGATATCAACCACATCCTGGCATAGCCAAACTAAGCTTTTTTCACCTGTGCCCTGAAACAATCAAGTCAGAAAGTCAAATCTCCGTAATGGTGCTGTCTTTCTTAAAATTTATAATACTAAAGCAAAAGGCAAGTATCTCCTACTTCCTAGCTACATTCTTTTTCCCAATGTTACTATCAATGCATTTACATCAGCTATGTTACTGGACAATGCTACTCCAACATAATGACTCAGAGGTGTCTAAATAGAGCCCAGAAACCCAATGTCCTGGCTTGCTTGGGCATGACTCAGCTATAGAGCAAGAAGAAGGGAAGAGGTTATTGGGGTCTGGGAGGAGGTAGGGGCAAGGAACCAGTTGGGTGCCTTGTAGGCTTTGCCTGGGCCTTACATTCTGCATAAAATGGGGCTTGCCCTTAGGTACTGACAAGATCTTAATGCTTCACTGGGGTGAAAGTAGAATCAAAGGCCCGAGGTGCCTGGGTGATGTTTAATTTGTACAAGATGCTTGTCTTGTGACCCAGGGAGTCAGGAAAAGACATCCAGGGGAAGGTGAACTTTCTATTCTCCAGACCTCCTTCCCACAAAGTTCTGTTACCCCAGGTCCTCTGAGGTATGGGCACAATTTCAGGCCATCACCCCCACTTCTCCTGAACCACTGAGTCCTGGCAACTCTTCTTCTTTGACTATCTTTCTTTCTTCCCTCCCCCCTACCACACTGCCCCAAGCCCTCATCATACTTCACCTGAAAGATTTTCTTTTAAGTAAACAACATTATTTTTATAGGAAAAAATGGAAATGAATGCACATATATAAATCTGACAAAAAGGATTTATAATAAAGTGTTTGGAGCCGCTTGCAGGAAAAGAAGAATGGAATGAGAGAGATTGATAACCATCTGAGAGGCCAGCTTGCATATTGGAACTTGGTGAGTATAGCTAAGTCAGTTCATTGTGAGTTGAAGACAATTTTTTATACCTTGGTAAAGAATGATCACAATGAAGGCAACAAGGAAGGGAAAAACCCAGGATCCTGTGGTATGAACACATGAGGTAGGAGGATGGGGTATTCATTACCTAAACAGGAAAAATACCTATGGGGATAAATACTTTTATTTTTTAGGGACATGTCTCTTTGGTGGGACAGATAAGAGACTTGCCATTAATCATCTCTTGTGTGCCAGAGATGGATGAGAAAGATAAAGATGTTCCTTTATCTAAGGTATAACTTTATATTATAAAGACTGTCTCATAAAGAATAAAGAAAGTCTCCCTCCTAGAATCTCTCCAAGAGGCAGCCCCTGACTTCTCCCCTCTAGTCTACCCCATCTCCCCCACCCAAGCTCTCCCATTCACTCTTCTCTGGTTTTCAGAATTTTGTTTTTTAAAAGTGATGGATCGCATTGCTCCCTATTGGCCTTGGGTGTAAGCACAATGGCAAACTCCTGGCCCAACCTACAACCCTTGACAGTCTCCCCTCCAAGCCTCACCACTCCCAGCCCCCACTTTAAATTCTGTGCCAGCCAGGTTCAACCATTCTGTGGCCTAAATCCATGTCTCACTTAGCACAGTAAACTGAAAAATAGTTTTTGGTTTACTTCTTTGAGTAGACAATATGTTTATACACACATGTTGCTCCACTTTCCCAAAGAGGACGATGGGTTTTGTAATTTCTTGTATTCCTGCCAGTTCAGTTTAATGCATTTTTCTTCCTTTTTTAACCCAAATATAAGTCATACTTTTTTTTGCAACTATATCCTTCCCTTTCACCCAAATGATAACAAGAAATTTATACTTTTCCATACCTACACTTTAAAACTTTAGTAATAATATCCTTGAGACCTTTCTATGTGAATGCCTAAAGACCTTTTTCTTTTCTTGCCTTTTCTTTTTGTACCCTTTTTGTATTTAAATGCACATTAAATGCAATATTCTAATCCAGCAAATTTTTATGTAAATGATGAGATAGTAGTTTAATATTTTCAACTGTAAGGCAAAAGCAGCTCTAGACTAAGTGTGAGCAAAGGTCATGACTGTGTCCAGTACAACTTTACTTGTGGACATGGATACTAGGATTTTATATAACAGTTGTATGTCATGAAGTAGAATGTTTCTTTTGATTATTGTTTTCAATATTTAAAAATGTTGTGACTATTCTTAGGTGTGAGCCCCTGCAAAAAAGGGCAGTTGTTTTGGGCCCCTTAGTGAAAGTTTGTGGACCCCTAGCCTCACCAGGTCTCTATTAATAAGCAGTCAAACAGTTTCTGATCTTTTGTTACAAAGTATAATGATCTACAGTTGTCTACATGCATGCAAATATACCTGTCTGTGTGTGGGGGGTAGTTCTGAGAGGCCAGATTGCTGCCACAGAAAGTAGATGTGTTTGTTTTGAGAAATATTGCTGTTTCTTAAAATATTTCCCATCCAGGGTTGTGATAGTTGACACCCTCACCAGCACCAGGAATCAATGGAGTGTCTACCTCATAGCCAACATTTCCACACTTGGACCCAAGCCCATCCCACAGCTTAAAAAAAAGGTATTTCATACTAC
>PVHY01026789.1:0-16908 GCA_004024945.1 Uropsilus gracilis
CCCACACCATCTCTCCCCTCCTGGCTGGGCCTGAGCTCAGGGCAGACAGGCACTTGAGAGCTCTCCGCCCAGCTTCACAGGCACAGACAGTGGTGACCTCTCCTAGGAGCTAGAAGGGGAGTAGGGGAACCCGATGCTGGGGCTGGAAAGCAGGAGTGTTCCTCAGTAAGGCCAAGCAGAAGCATGAACAAAACTGATTTCAGTTTCAAGGCTGCAGCATCTTACAAGAGAGATTATGAATGAGGAGGCCCAGCTGTTCTCGAGGATCGAGCTTCTTGGAGGTTTCCTCCTTGGCATCAGCAAAGGTAGATCCCATGGGTTGCATGCCAGGAAAAATGGAGCCTTCCACCTTCAATTCAAAGATCTGATGCATTCCTAGGGTGTGTGAGTTGACCCTGACCAAGATTTGGGGTACTCTGGAACTTCTAAGGATACCGAGGTGGTTGAGGGTACTTGTCTGGGTGGACTGTGGATCCCTGTTCAGTCTGAGTCCCTGGGTCTGCATACAGTGCTTTAACTCAGAGTGTTGGTGGGGACCCCCAGAATCGCTGGGTAAATTCTGCAAATGAAGGACTGGAAGGCAGTGTGGGGGCTGTCTATGTAAAATCAGGTCAAGCTCTTTATTAGGGACGATTAGAAGAGTCTCTTCCTGTTGTATTTCCTGCATATCCAAGGTATCTTCTGGAAGTGAGGCAGAGGATGTTGGGCTGCCCTACAGAGTAGCTGGGGTGAGTGATTGGCACTTAGGGAGGCAGGAGCCACCCTCTGGGCCTCTGAGGGGTCCTTGTATCCCCCTCTCCCATAGATCTCAGCTGCCTGGCCTTGTCTTCTCTGTAGCTTGCTTTCAGGACACATATGTGGCACAGGGGTGGTCTGGTCCTTGTTCTCTTTGCAGGGTGTCCAGCCCCCAAAGGTGTGGAGTGAGGAAGCTGTCACTGTAGGGTGTTGAGAACTTGACCAAGGTCAAGACCAGACTTCCCAGCTTTGACATCTGGCTCATGCTGGGGCAGTGCCTGTGAGCAGATGATTTGGGGATCACTCTCTTGCCAGTCTCAGGAGGGGCGTGCAGTTGAAACAACGTCTAGGAAGTCTTGCTCCTCACTTATGGCAGCTAGTGTTCATGTCCTAGACTGGAGGTTGGAGCTCGCAGAGCATTTTAGAGGAGACCGGTACACTGAGTCTCAGGTCTGTCGAGTGCCAGCTCCCCCTTTTAATTCTAAGGAACATGGGATGGCCCCTCAGTGTTCATCTGAGGTTACTGGCGGAAGCAAAGGAGTGGCCAGTGCTGACCTGAATCTGACTCTGATCTGGCAGATGCAGCTTCCTGTGAGGGCTCTCACTGAAGAGTACCCCCATGCCCAGGGGGTGCCCCAGATCACAAAACCCACTCAGCCCAGACCTGAGGGGAAGTTGGCACCTGGTGGAGGGCAGCAGGGGTCAAGGGTCAGACTCCTCTGGCAGCTGGGCCGCATACAGGGCTAGGGTGTGGTGCAAGAACTGGTATTGCTCTGAGGTCTGGATCATTCCCCCCCTGTGAGGAGAAGCACACAGGTCAGAAAGCCATTGTCTCAGGACAAGCATCACCATAACCCTAGAGGGAGAGACTGACTTTCCAGAAGACCTGTCATTTCCTTCTCATAGATTTACCCCCTGGGCTCCCCTTCCTGCTTGTTACCATCTGAAGAACCTCGGCCCCATACTCAGGTAGAACACATGGCTGACTGCCCAGGAGTGGGGCCCCACACTGGCTCATCAGCTGTGGGGGCAATTGGGACTCCTCATTCCTCAGGCTGCACTCCTGAACGCCAGTGTCCCCTTACTCTTCCCAATAAGCATAATATTCATTAGTCTGTTCCTTATCTCAGCTCTAGGAAAGCCTGGTTATGTTCTCTTTCGACAGAGAAGCGGAGGCCCCAGCAGGAGCATGATGGTAGCACTCACAACCAGCTCATCTGTCTCTAAACCCTGCGGCTGCCTGCAACCCAGACCAGCTGGCCTCTGCCCCAGAGTAAGGACTTTGGAAAGACAAAACCAAAAAGGATAGAGGGTTCAGGGTAAACCAACAGATGAGTAGGTTTAGTTCTAGGCCCTCAAGCCAACGTTCTAGACAGATTCTTTCGTGGGTGTTAGTTTCAAAATAAATAGTTCTTTAAGCAGAAGGGGCCCCTTCCTTTCTCACAGGAAGCACTGGTGGTGATGTGCCTGCGAGCCCTTGGATGCTAGAGGTGTCTTTGCTGCTTCTGACCTTTTGGTTCTATCGCCTCTGCAGACCCACCTGTCCAGCCGCAGTTGGCACACGATGCCCAGAATGTCCACTTCCCCTCGGGCTTTCAGCTGTTGACAGCCAATCCGGGTGGCGATGAAGCAGCCAGTCCGGCCGATCCCTGCACTAAGGGAGGTGTTGAAGAGTCACAGGAGACCAGGGAGCATGGTGATGGGTAGAGGGTACACATGGGGGTCAGGTGGCTGGAGCCGTGGGAACAGATCCCAAAGCAGAGAGGGAGCAATGGGAACTGAAGGGAGGCGGTCAGACCCTTCTAGGTGCTTGGGTAGCGCAGCCATTTGCTCTTCTTACTAGCTTCTTACCAAGCCCTGCCCAGGCTACCTTTCAGTCCCGGTGGGTATGGGGACAAGCTCCCTTCTACTCAGCTGTCCATAGGGGCTTCCAGTGGTCATGCTGGGCTGGCTGCTCTGGGCCTGCCTTGTCCAGTCATAACTTCCCCCAGCTTGAACTCTGCCTCCAAGCTGCTGACACTCTCCTCCCGTGGCTCCCACCCACACTTCTCTCCACTTTGCCCTCTTACCTAAAATGATTTCCTTCTTTCCAGCTTATCCTCTGACTAGCTCTCACTCCACCCACTTTTTACTCTGTAGCCAAAGTACTCTTTATAAATGTCAAATCCAAGTTTCCAAGTCAGTCCTACCAGACCCTTCATCATTTGGGCTTTCCTTCCAGAATCCTCCTGTCTGTCCCACATGATCTCCAACCTTCAGGTCTCTCCGCCTTCTTACTCTGCTCCTGACAATGTGTCCATCTTTAAATTGAACTGTGGGCCTTTGCACCTGCTGTTCCCTCTGCCTGGAGCACTTCTTCTTTCCTCTTTGCTTGGTTAATTTACCTTTCAGGGCTTAGCTGAGCTGAGAAGTCCTCTCTCCCAGGAAACCTTCTCTGGTTAGACTCAGCGAGGAAGCTTGGTCCTGGCCCCCCAAACACCCCCTTGCCAGCTCTCCATGTGCTATTGTGTTTCATTATTTAATTGTTGTATTCCCACCAGACAGTCAGCTTATCAGGGCAGAAGTCAAACTATCTCCTTCATGGCTGTCTGATACTGCCTGGCACAGTGGGTTGCCAGTGAATGTTTGTTGCCTGAATAAATGAGTACCTGGGCAGCATGCAGCATGCTGTCTCCTCCCATATCAGCCCAGAGCTCCCTGATTTCCATCTCTTCCCTTTTGGGGTCCAGACAGGTGCAGGTGCCACAGGAGGAGGGAGTAAGAAGAGGACAGTGGCCAAAGGGCCTAGAGCTTCCTGTCCAGGTAGGAAGGGCCTGTAACATTCTGCTCCGGCCCTCCCAGGAGACAGCCAGTGGAAAGAAGGGGAGGCAGGCCAGGGCTGCATGAGGGAGGGCCTCGCACCTGCAGTGTACCACGATGGGCCCGCTGTTGACTGCTGTCTCTGGGCTCTCCTCCACCTCGGCCACAAGGCGTAGCAGGGGGCCTGCAGATTCCGGAGTCTGGTGGTCAGGCCAAGCTGAGAAGAGCACGTGCTTCACTGGCCGGCATTCCTCCTGGTGCTGGGGATGGGGACAGTGTGAGAGGCAGAGTCAGGATGGGACCTCGCCACCTCTGGTGCCAGAGGAGGGCGAGGGCTGGAGTCGAGCCTGGGGCTAGTCATGACTCCAGAGTTCACTGTTCAGTCTTTTTTTGCTTTTCACACTCCACCCCTCCTCTGAATGCTGGGAGGAACACTGTCTCAGGAGAGGGGAGGACCCAGGTCAAGGCTTGACCTTGCCTCTAGCCAGCAGCAGCTTGGCTCCAGCCTCCTTTTCTTCACTCAGAAGATGAAGACAGTGAGATCTTATGGATTTACTTTCCAAGGTGCTTGGAGGATAACAAGTTGGTAGAGAGATGCTTTGAAAGGTGCAAACTGCTGTACAATAACAGAGAACAATGGGACAGCCTTTCCACACATGGTCCTTTCCATCTCCTGGACCTCCTGTAGCCCCCTCAGCAGGCCTTGCCCCCCCCCCTTACACTCAACAAAAACAGATGGGACAGATGGGCTTCCTGGCACTTTCAGCTTGTCTGCTGGCTCAGCTCTTTTAGACAAGGGGCCCCCAAAGACAGTACCCATGCTCTTTAGGCCCAGAGCCTTTGTCGGTTCAAGGTCTAGAGGAATGAAGCTTGGTTCCCAGGGAAGGTCAGGCCTGAGTTCCAGAGATGCAGGGGCACCGCTTACCCCACTCTTGGCCAGAGCCATACCTGGATGGTGAGCTGCCGCACTGTGTATTCGGGATGCTCCTTTACTTCTTGGATTCGGATCTGAAAGGGGCCATAAGTTTCTTCTTCTGTAGGCCAGTAGTGGACACATTTCTAGAAGGGAGGGAGCTGGGAGTCAGAGGAGGAGGGGCCTATCAGCTGTTGGGGGGGGTTGCTGAAGCAGCAGGAAGGGAAGTGGGAACCCTTCCCTACCCCCAACATCCCTGGGGGACCTGGGCATAACCTAGGGCAGCACCTGGGCTGGGCTCTCTCAGGCTTGGCATCTGCAGATTAAGAGCTCCCTCACATTCTGACTGCATGGAGTATTTATCTCAGGTACTTCCTAAGGGTGTCAGCTGGGTTTGGCTATAGATAGTTTCAACTTCTGGGGATCCCCGGCCCTAAGTTGCCCTAGTGGAGGCAGGTATATGTGTGTGTGTGAGGAGGATGCAACCCTTTCTTGGGCCCCCAAGGACTGCCTCCTACCTCCTTGCCCTCTCGGAGCTGAGTGAGCATGACGATGATCGACACATCTTCCTGCCACACCATCTCCCAGAAGTCCGACACGGTGTTGGGCATGGGGCCCTGGGTAGCGATGTAGACCTTCTCCTTCCCATCGTAGCCCTGGGGAAGTAAAAGCACCCGTGGGTGGGAGGCAGTGAGTGTGAGCTCTCCGGAAGTCCCAGGCCCTGTAGGTCCTCGCCTCAGGTTGAAGGCAGGAAATGTGCACAAACAGACACACCCCGTGGACCTGGGCACCAGAAGCCTCTGATCATGACTAGCCCCAGGGACAACTCCAGACCTTGCCCTCCTCTGGCACCAGAGATGGCGAGGTCCCATCCTGAATCTGCTCTCATGCTGCCCCCATCCCCAGGAGTATCTGGGTTCAAATTCTCAGCTATGCTTAACTTGACTAGCTGTGCTGCCACTCGCCCCCTCAGGCTTCAGTTTTCTCATCTGCGAGTTGGGGGTGATACTGTCTACTGTGCAGAGATCCCTTGTGTATTAACTTCAACAAAGAATTTAGGGGTCTGAAGTGCTTATTTTCTTTCTCATCTGCTCCTTTCTTGCAAAATAAAGGCATTCAGTATTTGTTGAATGCCCACCTTTTACATATCACTCTTAAGTACTTAGAACAAGATGAAGCTCATGCTTGAGAGCTCTTCTTTCTCCTCTTCAGCCTCCCCAGCTGCCTGCTCCCCAACATGAAGGTGAAATCCTGACCATCTCTCAGTCCAATTGCTTCGCAAAGGTGGGTACTCCTGGATGCCTGCCAAATGCTTTCAACCCAGCACCTCCCATCACAGACCCACCCAGCCTGGCCAGTAGAGGGCGCTGCATTTACATTAGTGCTAGCAGAGGTGGGAAACCGCATTCCAGTGCCCACCTCAGCCCTCCTGGCTCTATAGCTGAATGTTAAATATCTCTACAAAGGAGGGGGATGGTGGGGAACATTAAAACTTAACATAGAGCCGGGCACGGTGGTGCGTGCCTGTAAGCAGCAGCCTAGGAAGCCGTGGCGGGGACCGGGGCTCGCAGTTCAAGTCCCGCCTGTGGTAACGTAGCAAGACCTAGTACCAAAAAAAATAGCTGAGCGTGGTGGTGCGTGCCTGTAATCCCAGCTATCTGGGAAGCTGAGGTTGGGGATTGCTTGAGTCTGTGGTATCCCTGGCAACATGAGCCTGCGGTTCATGGGCAAAAATAGCGAGACCTAGTCTCAAAAAACAAACAAACAAGAACAACAACAACAAAAAAGACCCTTAACATAGAGAACAAGGGGACAGTGGCGAGCTGGCTGGCACTGCTCTGCTGTGCTGGCACTGCACACGCAAGCCTCTAGACCGACAGCCGGTAAGAAGTTAGGGATTGAGCTCAAAATGCCAACTTCCTGTCAAACTTAGGCTGGAATGAGTGATGGGTGCTTATGGGGACTTGGTGATCGTTCCTTTTCAGCATTGACATTAGTTCTGTCTTCGGGGTTGGTGTCTTGGCGCCTAGGTTGGTTTATTGTCTGCCCCGGCTTGGCGGGGCTGCAGGGCCAGGGAGAGCCAAACCTCTGGACCACCAGCCAGAGGCTTTCTCTGGGGAATGCTTTGAACACAGCCCCATTCCCACTCCTGCCAGGCGACTCACTCGGATGTAGTTGGCATTGATGTAGTCTCCGTCCTCTTGGCTCTGTGCTCGGCCAAGACAGACCCGGCTCTGGGGATCTAGGAAGTAAAAATAAGCAGAGGTTCAGAGGTCAAAGGTGACTGATTAATACAGACTCCATATTAATGAGGCCAGATAGGGTATCTTCCTGTGCTTATCCCTGTGCCTATGCTAGCAAGTGCCCAAACACCCACTGGATTATTTTATGTAGACAACAGGGAGCCACGGACTGCTTTAAGCATTCAAGGAAAGGGCAGGGAGTGGCAGAGTGGCAAGGTGCTCCGATCAATAACTTGGAGATCAATGTGAATCTAGAGTCAGATTGGACTGATAGGAATGAAAAAAGAGGCTGTGTAGGAAGATTTTTTTTCTGGTGGTGAATATAGAAATCAACAAATGACTTGTCAGATATCATCTCAGGGAAGCAGGACTACAGCCCAAATTTCATTCTGCCTCTGGGTGGATCCTTTCTCCCTCTAAGGGGGGGGGAGGGTTTTCTCCGAATTAAATCCAAGCAAGGATGGGATGAGAGGTTAGTTCATGAGGAAAGGAGAGGAGACAGCTTTTTCCAGAGCCAGCCCCATTCTGGGAAGAGGGTTCGCTGGATGCCAGGGAATCTCAAGCATGCAACCCTTTTTCTGGTGGCTTTGGGATTGCTTAGAAATAGGCCTTGGACTGCCCCCCAACCCTCTTTGATGCTAACAGCTCCCTGCCCCACCCATGCAGGCAGGGCACTAGACACTGGGAGCAGATGTGGTCCACACATACCATGGAGCATTATGTAGCCATGAGAAAGGATGAGGGATCATCATCTTCAGCATAATGCAAGAAATTATGTGAAGTGAAGTCAGGAAAATAAAAACCAACATTGGACATTCACATGGAAGACAACTGGACAATGTAGAGACTATCAAAAAGTAATACACAAACATCCTGCTCAGTCAATGGTGTTGGGAAAACTGGACTGTCACACACAGAAGAATGAAGATAGATCACTGTCTCACTCCATGTGCAAAAACTCAGCTCAAAATGGATAAACGCAAAATTGCATGTAAGACGCCAAACCACAAAGTATATAGAAGAAGACAGAGGCAAAACATTTCACATATAAGCTTCTGTGAAGGCATCAAAGGTATGTCTCCAACAGTGAGGAAAACAGAGGAGGACAGCCAGGCACGGTAGCACATGCCTGTAAGCGACAACTTAGAGAGTCGCAGAGGAGTCTGGGGATTGGAGTTCAAGTCCCACCTGGGGCAACACAACAAGACCTAATCCCCCCAAAAATAGTTGGGCATGGTGGCATGCGCCTGTAATCCCAGCTACCTGGGAAGATGAGGCTGGGGATTGCTTGAGTCCATGGTACCACAGGCAATGTAAGCCTGCAGTTCCATGGGCAACAGAGGGTGACCTAGTCTCAAAAAAAATAAATAAATAAAAGAAAGAAAGAAAGAAAGAAAAGAAAAAGAAAAAACAGAAGAGAACATAAACAACTGGAACTACATCAAACTAAAAAACTCCTGCATAGTGAAAGAAACTATGACTGAAACAAAAAGACACCAACTGAATGAATGGGAAGAATATTTGAACATCATACATCTGACAAGGGGCTGATATTGAAGATTTGCATAGCATTCATACAACTCGATAAAAAAAGAAAACAAAGAGCTCAGCTGACAAATGGCAGAAGAGATAAACTGGCAGTTCTCAAAGAAGAAACAGATGGTCAACAGGCACATGGAAAAAATGCACATCATCACTTATCATCAGAGAAATGAGAAAACCACAATGAGATACCACCTCACACCCATGTGAATGACCTGTATCATTATGACTAGAAACAAGTGCTGGCGAGTATGTGGAGAGAAAGGAAGCCTCCTACATGGCTGCAGGAATGCAAAGTGGGTCTAGCTGCTGTGGAAGGCTGTGTGGAGGCTCCTCAAAGGATTAAAGAGGGATCTTCCAGAAATCTCGGTGATTCCATTACCAGGCATCTACCTGAGCATGAATACACTAATCCACCAATTCAAATACATCTGCACGCCCACGTTCACTGCAGCACTATTTACAAGAGCTGAACTACGGAAACAACCGAAGTGCCCAACGACAGATGAGTGCATCAGGAAGATGTGGCATGTGTGCACAGCAGTCACAAAAGATGAACTCATGTCACTTGCAGGTGAGGCCATGGAGCTAGAAGGAACTATGGTGAATAAAATAAACCAGAAGGGGAAAGACAAATGCTAGATGGTGCCATTTTATGTGGGACCCAGAGAAGCCGGATAAAAGGCAGATAATGCAGAACTCAAAAACTACTCTTTGAAATCTGACCATAGACCTGAGATAGGGGGTGTGGCATGAAGGGTAAACAGGAGGGGTGAAACGAAGTGGGGAGGGAGCACATGGACTACTGTGGTAGACTTGGTGCTCTGGTGGTAGGAGCACTATGGTGACTCTTCTGGGAGGTGGGGGACCCTAGATTTCTGAAACACGAACAGTAGTAATGTAATCACCATTACATTTGCAACAATAATGTAAATAATCCTGCAAACCAACATTACCTAAAAATAATTGTTTTCAAGAAGGGAAAAATATGATACCCGATGGCCCTGAGGTTAGGAGGGAGAGAGGAGGAAAAAGGACAATAAGATACAAAGGATGGTGGTGGTGAGGAAAGTATACATTTATTTTTTACAACCCTACATTATAAAACAAAAAGAATATAGATAAAATAGCTGATTAATGAGAGGATTTTTTTTTTTTTTGAGACTAAATCTCGCCATTTTTACCCATGGAACTGCAGGCTCACGTTGCCCGTGGTATCACAGACTCAAGCAATCCCCAACCTCAGCTTTCCAGGTAGCTGGGATTACAGGCATGTGCCACCACACCCAGCTGTTTTTTTGGGAATAGGTCTCACTATGTTACCCTGAGTGGGACTTGAACCGCGATCCCTAGGCCCAGCCGCTTCGTAGACTGAAGCTTACAGGCATGCGCCTCCGTGCCTAGCTAATGAGAGGAAAAACTTAATTGGAACATAAAATAATTATTTGTCCCAATAATTGTTTGGCATCTTAGATTTAGTGAAATTCCAAATGACTGGAAGCCTAGAGGTCTGATAATAGGAAAATCATGCAATAATTTGAATTAAAAACTAATGAAATAATACTATTACAAACCACTTTTGCTTTCTTTAATTGGGTGACAGCTTTATTGAGCTAGAATCTACAGTTAAGGAAAACAATAATGGACAGGAGCAGTGAGTTAAGGTCTCAAGGTGAGAAATTTCTTGGGTTGGTTTGGCAGAGGTGCCCCAAAGACCCCATGATCAGGGCCTTGTGCCTGCTTCTGGAAAGTAGCAGCTTGCAGGTCTCATGACCTTTGTCTCTAACCCCTATCTGCTCTCACCATCTGGATTTCTCAAAATCTCTGGACACCCTCCTGCAGGGGCCTCTTGGGGCCCATGTGGGCGTTTCCCACATGTGACAAAGAGGAGGAAGAAGGTTTGGGGTGACTAGCTGTGTGAACTTGAGCAAGTTACACAACTTCTCGGGGACTCGGTTTCCTCATTATAAGGTGGGGATGGTGATACCCCATGTCTGAGTTCATAGGGCGCTTTCAAGAAATGTGTGAACATCCAGAGTTTGGGGCCATGCCCTGCCCCCAGTATCCATGTCTATAAATGTGCGGTGTGTTGTCTTGTGGCTTCATGAGTGCTGCTCTGTCCCCTGTCAGGGGGTGGCACTGCTGACCCAGCTAGCTCTTCCCTGCCCAGGACTTCAAGCTTTGCTCTGCCCCTCCCTGGTGCCAAGGCAGGCAGTCCCACCTCCCTGGACCCCACAGCGGCCCTTACTTGGCAAGATGGTCTTGTATCGGTCCTTTGAAGCATGGCCGGGGATGTCCAGGTCTTCAGAGTTGACAAAGTTTGAGGGGATCTTCTAACAGGGAGAGGAAACGAGTGGAGAGTCGATACCCCTTCCCAGCCTTTCTCCCCTTCCACCCTCTCTAGCAAGGTTGGACCCTGGCATTCCTTCTGGCTGCAGTGTGCATGTCTGGGTGGGTGGAGGGCAGAAGAGGGAGCATTGGGGTGGTCTTCTCCCCCGTTCCTAAGATGCTCTTTCTTACGGGTCCGCAGAGAAGACATACCCCCAGCGCCCAGGAGAGGATGGTGTCAGGAGGGCTGAGCAACTCAGAGGGGACCCCGAGTTCTTACCAAGAATTCCTCTTCCAGCTGCTTGGGGCTGGGGGGCTGATGCTGCAGGGCCCAGCGTGTGAGGGGGTGTCCAGCTGTGCGTAAAAAGTGTAGAGTGACCTCCCGGGGTGTGTTCACTGAGCAGATGGGCTCCACAGTCCCCAGGGAGCGCACGTCCAGCATCAGAGCCACGTTGGAGCCCCGCCTGAGGCACAACCAGTGCCCAGTGAGTGCCTATGAGCCTGACTGGTTGCACAGTCTGGCTGGTACAGTGCAGCCAGGGGAGGCTGCTCTTGTTATGCCCGTGACGCAGAGGCCCATCCAGCGGATTCATGGACTTGGACCCCAGGTGCCTGCCCCTCTCCCTTTATCAGCCAGAACAGGATAGATTTGAACCCCACTGCTCGTCGCCATTGCCCACTGCTTCCACTCCTGTCCTGGCCTCTATGATTCCGCCTACGTACAAAGCAAGAGAGCCCCTCGTGTCCTGGGGTTGCTCAACCCAACCCAGGGCTTGGGGAACAAAGTTGAAAGATGCTTCGTGTCCCAGACATGTCAAAGGCATGCAAATGACATGCAAAGGAACTTGTTAGGTTTCCTTCCCAGGTTGGGGTCAACATCTAGGCCCACGAGACTAGTAGCTAGAGCCGGGGGGCAAAGGGAGAGCGGGAACAGGATGCTTAAGGTCAGGCTGATGCCCTCTCCCAGGAAAGATCTCACCTCTCCTGCAGCCGAACGTGCTTCTTGGCTGGTGCCTTGGCGGGGGGCGGCTGGGTCATGGCTGCCCCAAAGATGAGGTTGGCAGTTGTGCTTGGAGCGCCCCCCGCGGTCCTGGACCATGCTGGGCTGGGTACTGGGCCCAGGGGAGGCTCACTCAGCCATGAGGTTCACCTGAAAGACAGGGCCTCTCAGCTGCCCACTCAGGTCTGCCTGAATGGCCAGGAGAGTCCCCTCAGTCCGGGCAGCCTCTGCCTTGTGGCACCTGTTTGAACTGGGAGTGTCCTCTGTTTCCCCAGAGATGGTGTCTTTTTCCCCACGGGAAGGACAGGCTTCTACGCTGGGATCCAGGGTGGCAGGGAGCATGGGGTTAGCACGAGGGTAAGATAAGGGCAGAGAATGTGGGAGCAGATGGGAGAACCCAGTAGGAAGCAGAGAAGGGAGAACGGGTGGCCTGAGCCCAAAGTACACAGGCTCTAAGTTGGGAGCCCAAGTGAGAAAAAGCAAGGGAGGAAATAGAAAATATGTGTTCTGTGCAGGAGGAAGGGAGAAAGCTCACAGAAACCACTTCTAAGTCTAACCAACGTGCCTTCTGTGAATGAACACTGGAGGCTTTGGCGGGCCTGGAGCGGGGGGACCCTGGCATGCCTTCAGCTGCCTCCCCTCAGCACCCTCTCCTACCCAGTGGCAGTCCCACTTCCAAGTTCATTTCTGGTTTCTGGGGTCTCTGTCCAAGGAGCTAGGTTGGGGGTGTTTCCTTCCTCCTCTGCCCATCCCCCCATCTCCCGCCTCTGTAACCGTCACAGGAAATGGCCTCACCGAGCCGTGAGCGACAGCACACGATGAGACGACAGCTGGGGGCATGAGAGGGGGCACAGAGGTGGAGGGGCCATCTGCTTTTGGGGGCAGCCCCCATCTTCCAGACCCAGGGTCATAGCTTCTGAGGTGTATGTGTGTGGGGGGCGGTAGTAGTGTCCCCAGGACCTCGGGGACAGTGGTGAGGGGCTCAGAGCAGGCCCATGCAAAAGTGGTTGGTAGAGAGAAGTTCTTCAGCAGTAGGAGGGGGTTCCTTAGCCTCAGGCCCCCTTGTAGCTCCCTGAAGCTCCCTAGCCTGCCCCTTGGGGATGTCAGCTAGGTTGCGCTGGGCCCCAGCTGGGCACTGCAGTCCTCAGTGCTCCCTCTCACACCAGCCCCTCAGAGATGCCCTCCAGCTCCTCAGGGTTCCCACCACCCTGGGACCACAGGACTCCTCCTTCCCCCACATAGGTACTTACTGAAGCAGCTGTGTCCCCCAGGCTGCCTCTTGCCAGCTGTCTGTCGGTCTGTCTTTGAGGACTGAGGAGGCTTCAGGAAACCAGCTTCCTCCCTCCGCCCCTCCTCGCTGCCACCCACGCACACCCCAGCTGCTTGCTGCCCTCCTGTGCCTCCGGCTGCCACCAGGGGTCGGGTGCTTGTCTGTGCCCTTGGGGCAGGCTGGCAGGGTCCCAGCTCCTCAGCCATGAGCCTAAGGCCTGCCCACTGGGGATGGACGAAGGGCTGGACCATTCTGGGCCACCATGGTTCCCCCAGTTCCTAAGCCCTTTTTCTGTCTCCTGGCTTCTCTCCTGGACAGAGCTCTGCTGACCTCCAGCTCCTAGTGACCTCAAAGCACCCTAGGTTGCTGCTGCTCAATCTGATCATGGTCAGAGATAAAGTTCTGGTGTCTGCTTCTGCCTTGGGACCCTTGCCCTGGGAGCCCTGACCCTTTAGGCCTTGGGAAGTCATGGTCAGGAGCAGGCCATGTGTCTCCAAGTTAGGGTGGCCACAGACGTGGAGTGGTGGGGCCGTAGGACTTAGGAATCCTGTTCCACAAAGGGAAAGAAAGGCCCAGGCCAGGCCAGAAAGGGTCGCACCAGAGTGTGACCAGAGTCACACCCCAGATCTCAGTTGCCTCTGGTCTGAGAGGGGCCAGCCAACCCAGAAGTCAGCTGCAGCGAGTGTATGGGAGGGTCCGAGGCCCCCAGCCCCCTCCAGACCCCCCAGAACCCTGACATCTACTTAGAAGACTTACAGAGAGTGCACCGTCTTTGGCCCTCACGCCAGGAGACTCTCATTTCTTCCTTGCTTCTGGGGTGAGTGGATGCCTGGGATTTGGCCTCCAAGTCCCAAACTCCACTGCCCTTCACCCCTGTCTGGCCTTGGCAGACCCCTTGCTGACCAGCAGCCCAAGCGGTTCATGCTCGCCGCTGCAAGTCTCCTTCTACCTTGTGACATTCCAAACACCCTTCCCTTCCCGGCCCCCGAGCGCGCAGTCCTATCTTCTCTCTTCCTCCCACTGCTCTGATTCAGCTGTCAGCGGTGACAGCAAAAAAGGAATGAGGTACAATAGGCACAGGGGGTGTATGCAGGAGGGGGTGTGGGGAGGGATTGGCCCATTGCTGGCCCATGGGGGGAGGCGTGCTGGGGTGAAGAGCAGGAGGACCCTTGGGGTTCTGGAGGCCTCCCCAAACCCTTGCTCTTGCTTGTGGAGACCGGAAAAGGCTCCTTTCTGATCCTTCCATGATAGGCAACCTTGTCTCTTCTTGCCTTGTCCTCTGCCAGCCTGTCTCTCTGGGGAGGTTTCACGAGAGGAGGCTGGGCTAGTTGGAGCACAGTTGGGTCTGGTGCTTGACATGGGTAGAGCAGCTGGGGTCTGGGAGTTCCTGGTAAACCTGGGAGACTGCTTGAGGCTGGCCCCTGTCACCCCCAGATCTCCCAGTTTTCCCGCTAAGTGGATAGCAGGGGCCAGAGACGGAGCAGGAGGGGACTGGAAAGAGGGCCACTCCCATGAGGGCTAAGCTGTCGATTGTTATCAAGAACAGGAAGCTAGGGTACCTCAGGGGTGGAGAGGAGGAAGCAGGCAAAGTCCTCCCCCGCGGGTCTGATGGCACCCCCAGGTTTCTGTGGCCTGTTGGCCACAGCACCCCCTCACCCTCACAAGCCTGGGCCTGGTGATGCCTTGAGGAGCTGGAAGCTGAGTCCTGGGTGAAGAGCCAGGAAGCTGGGAGCAGGAGAGGGGGAAAGTGGATGGGACAGGGGGTGGGGGTCATGGCCGAGCAGGAGGCAAGACTCAGTTCCCTTTGGGTGTCCTTGCTTCCTGCCCACTCCCTCTCCTCCTCCTGCTTGGAAATGCTTGGACGTTTGTGGAGAGCATGACTAGAGACAGGGAGGTCAGATTCCCCCCCCCTTTTCCTGTGTCACTGCCCTGCAAGAGCTCCTCCCAGTCTGGCCTGGGAGTTTGGGGAACCCTGTTGGCCTTTCTGGGTGGTCTCTGCCCCATCCAATCTGCTGGGAAGGGGGGAGGCCCGAGGGCCTCTGCGAATGACTCCAGCCCCTCTTCCAGAACCTTCCCCATTCCTGGGATGGGAATCTCCCAGACAGCTCTCAAAGTTCATGACTGCAACCACTGATTTGACTTTCAGAGTTAGGAGTTGGGTTCTGCCACCCTGGCCTCCAGGGAAAGGATCATACAGGGACCTGCATGGGGTGAATCAAGTGGACACATCAGCTCTGCAACCTCAGGGGGGTCTCACGGTCCCTGGTGAGGAGCAGTCTTTTCATCAGGTACCTCTCTTTCAGGGGGTGATCATAGCTCCTCCCCCCCTTCCAATGCCACCTCCTCTTGCCTATGAAGAGCTCTGCTTGGAGCTGCCAGCAGAAAAGCCTCCTGGGAAGTGAGGGAGTGGCGTCCGGTCTGGTCTCCCTCTAGAACGCCTTCCTTATCTCTGCTTCCCTCTTGCAGCTAGTAGAGAGAGCTGCCCCAGCAAGCTCCCTCCTCTAGTTGTCCCCAATTCCAGGGGCAGTGAGTCACTGCTCCCTGTCCTCAATGTCACAAGCCCCTCAGAGGGTGACTATCTGAAGTTCCCAGAAGTCTGTGTCCCTGGCCGCACCTGAGGAGCGGACCAGACTGCTGCCCACCCCCAGAGTCAGAAGCCACACCCTATAAAATCCCGAAGGGGGGACCTTGGAGACAGAGCCAGCTGCTGGGGACAGGACCCCTGCGCACCCTCAAGGCCTGCTCCCTTCTGGTCCTTCTTAGTTCCTCTCTGGAGAAGCCCTAGGATCCCAGGTCCTCCCACACACCCCCTCCAGGTCCTGGGCCGGCCTGGGCTGGCTTCTCCACCTCAGCAGGCCCTGACTTGCATCTGAGTGCGGGGGAGACAGACACTGAGAGCTGGGATCTGGGAAGCCCCATGTAGGAGACAGGAGCCTCGGAGGAGACCCACGGTGAGTGGGGCAGAGATGGCTGGGAAGGAGCACCTAGGGTGCACCCAGGTTGGTCTGGGAGCCAAAGGGAGGAGGGAGGCCCTCAGGTACATTCTGGAACTCTGCCTCCCTTCAGGGCCATCCCAGTTGCCCATCCCCCGCCAACCCAGTTTCCTTGATACCTTTTAGGTGCCTGCTGGTGAAAGGGGCTTTCCCCTGCCCTCAGCTCCCCTGTGGAGAGGACCAGGTTTCCAGCAAGTGAGGGTCTTAAGGTGCAGGGGCCAATCTGGCCATCCTGGGCAGAGTGCCGCCCTTGGCCAGGTTGCTGGAGCTCAGGGCCCTGGGAGGAAGAGTTCAGGCAGAAGAGAGTCCCTCTTTTTCTCCCAAGCCTGCCTCTGCCCACAGCGCTGCCCACAGCAGGGCCCACAGCACTGCCTCTGCCCATTAGCCTCAGGCACCCCCACGAGCTCACGGATGCCCATGAGTACACGACCATTCAGCTAGGACGAGCACGCTCAGGGCTACACCGGGCCACATGTGTGTCCAGGCCACCAGACCAGTCTGCTGCCGCTGGCCCTCTGCCTCCCCATAGTCTGATCAGGGGGACTAGACCTTTCTGCTGAACTTCCCTCGGGAATGGGGGAAGAGGGGGAGGCTGGGCCTCCTGGGCTACCCTGTGCTCTGCAGCCTGGTGATTACCTCCAGCGTGGGGGCTGCCCCAGGCCTCTGAACTCCAGGCGTGGGAGGGGCATGGGGGGCGGGGCCGGAAGGGAGCTGCCGGGACAGCTGCGGGAGTGACCGCACTGGACTCAGCCAGGAGCCGGAGCCTGGACCTGTCCCCTGCCCGACGCTTCTCACAGACTCAGTAAGGTGCTCTGAGACCTTGGGAGGACCCCAGGGGTTCTCTAGGGAGAGGATGTGGGTTGTCGGTGGGAGTGTTCAACAGGGAGGAGAAACTGCCCTGGTTGGTACCTTTCGTGTTTTCTTTTTTTGATGAATGGAGAGGCTTGGGCTGAGGAGGCTGGCGCTTCTCCGCCGGAACCTTTCTGCACCCTGTCTCAAGACCCTCTCCTGCCCCCAAGGTTGTCCCCCCCAAGTCTGGCTACCTGACTAGGGGCCTCTGCCAGCTCTGCCATTGGACCAGCTAT
>PVHY01026790.1:0-16905 GCA_004024945.1 Uropsilus gracilis
AGGGGAGGGGAGGGGAGGGGAGGGGAGAGGATAGGAGGAAAAAGAATGCCAGAGGTCTCAGCATGGCCTAGAAGCTCCCTGCTACCCACTCCTTGCACCCCAGCTTCTACTCACAGAACCCAGCCACCCCAGCCTCCCTCCTGCTCCTCTGACCTGTTCCTCATTCCCACCTCTGGGCTCTAAACTGGAAATTTTTATAGATGTGAATTATTTCTCAATTTTTTTTTTTAAGTACAAAGAGAACCCATGTGTGTTTGCCCGGCTCCCCCCACAGTACCATCCTAAGTAACCACAGTCCATCATCAATTCAGGAAATTGGCGTTAGTGTAAGATGCTGGCTCCATACACTCATTTGTGTGTGTATGTGTGTGTCGATAGCACTTCTCTGAAGTTTTATCACCTGGAGATCCCTGTCACCATAAATCCATCAAAATATACGAGATTTAGGTCAGCACAGGGATCGCCCCACTCATGTTCCTGCACTCAGCGCCTCTCATCTGCTTTCCTGTGCCCTGCGTCACTTCAAGAATGCTCTAGAAATGGAATACCATATGTAACCTTTATGGGATTACCTTTTGTCACCCAGCACCATGTCCTGGAGATGCATCCAAACCGCTCAGTGTTCTATATTCCTTTTTCATGTGGTTATGTATTAGATTGGGACTACTTCTGAGGACAACCCAGCATCTTCCGGTGGGTGAATGGGACTGTGTTAGGTTAACGCTGGAAGAGAAAAGCACCTTTGTTTAGGAGTTAGAAAGTTACCTCCCGAGAGAGGCCATTCCTGACCATCATTTCCTCACTGAATGTGTCCCTGCTTGATCTGGTTTTCTGGGCAGTCTTACTCGTCTGCTTCCTCTGGCAGCGCCACGCTGGCGCCTGGTGGGTCAGGCTCCCTGGGCACAAGGACTCAGTATTTCTTGGATAGTAGTTGCTCTAGTGGCTCCCCTTCCCTCCCTGCTCATGCTTACTGGCTGCCCTTTCCGCTGCCAGTGCTCTTATTTCTCCAGTGGAGGGTGTTCTGGTGCCCAGGGCCCTCACTGCCTCTCATGTAGCTGGCGCAAACTGCTGGGAAGTTGGGCCCACCCAGGAGCAACCCTCACCTTCACCAGTGGGAACTGGGATACCAACATGCCCTTACCCTGCAGGCGGAGGCCCTCTGAGGTGTGTTCCACACTGGCTGCCACCTTCCCTGGTGGCACTGAGTGCCAGATGCCAGTGTGGTGACGCTCTGTGTGGGCTGCCTCTTCTCCCCCTGCTTCCCCCTCCAGCTGTGATTCCTTTGCTGTCTACACTCCTGACATTTCCATGCCGTGAGGTCTGCTATGAGGCATCCAAACTAAGGATGAATTAATGAATCGAAAACCTGCCTTTAGAGCCTTTCTCCGCCACTTGGGTGAAGATCAGCCTTGGGGAAACTGCATCCCACGCTGAACTCTGGTTTTCCTTCCATGACATGGGATGGCAACCATTCTCAGCTCCCAGGGCTCTCAGCCAGTCAGGGACGGGACCCCCATGCATGTCCCTCCACACCCCGCCCCCCTCCACCACCACCTGGATACACAGGAGCAACAGCCCCACTGCCTGTTGGCCCAGCAGGGCATGGCTCAGCATCCTGCAGCCGCCCACTGACCTTTCTGTTGGAGACTCGTTCTGTGGAAAGGCAACATCAGAAGGTTTGGTGGCTAATGAGGCCCTGAGTTACCAGCAGGTTAATGTTCTCTGACTTTGAACACCACAGCTCCCACTCAGCCCTCCCGCGCTCCTCCCGCTGACAGACGTGATGGGAAATCAATTGCAGTCCCCTCACCCACATCCATGGGTCAGCAGCCCTCAGTCTCTTCCTTTGTCAAGTGCTACAGTGACCCACTTCATGCTCCGACATGGCAAAGGAGTGAGACTCGCCCGCTGGATGTTGAGATGTGGTATCTTGACCCCGCGCAGCTGCCCAGAGCACTAAAAGTTCTTGCAGAGCTTGAGAAACTTGCCAGAATAAGTCAGAACCCCTTGAACTCATCTTCCCCCGCCCCTAACAAAAGCAGCCTTCTCCCCCCTGAAAGGCACATTGTCACCAGAACAGGCCACCTTTGTTCTCCCCTGCAGCTGGAGTCTGGGCCTGGCCGCTCCTGGGGGCCACCGAACCCCAGAGCCAGCCAATCTTGGCCTTCCCTGCCTCTGTCAAGTAGCAGGCACAGTCCTGGTGACAGAAGTCTGCTGGGACTTCTCAAAAGCAGGTCGCTGCTCCTTTCAGAGAAAAGGGCCTATGCCGGCCAGTGTCAGAGGCGGTGGCTGCTTATTGGTCGATCGGACTTGCGGTTCAGTTCCAAGCAGGGACCCTAAGCTCAAGCCTGTGGGGCCATGGCAGACACTGCGAGGAGGGACACTGCAGTAAGGGGTGGACAGTGATGCACTGCGCCCTCACTGCGGTTCTGCCAGGTCTCCAGAGAAGACAGAACTCTAGCTCTGGGAGGGGCGGGCGGGTGAAGTCACCTCCACCTTTAAGCATTGGCAAGACATTTTCATCTCCTTTCTTTTTCTTTCTTTCTTTCTTTCTTTCTTTCTTTCTTTCTTTCTTTCTTTCTTTCTTTCTTTCTTTCTTTCTTTCTTTCTTTCTTTCTTTCTTTCTTTCTTTCTTTCTTTCTTTCTCTCTCTCTCTCTTTCTTCCTTCCTGCCTTCCTTCCTTCCTTTCTCTTTCTTTCTCTCTCTCTCCCTTCCTTCCTTCCTTCCTTCCTTCCTTCCTTCCTTCCTTCCTTCCTTTCTTACAATTCATGAGGCAGACTAAATAGCTCTGTGGTCCATGATCTCTTCTCTAAAGCTTCAACAAAAGGATAGGTATGGGGGGAATTTCATGACACTATTTAATCATTCCGCACAGTTTGGGGGGCATTTGCCACATGCCATGAACTTTGCTGAATGCTGAGGTTTCTGGAACAAACTGGACACAGCCACTTCCCTCAGAGGGGGTGGGGAGGAGGGCAAGTGGCAGGGACTTGAAAAAACTGGTCCCACCAGGGGAACACTGAAGGAGGTGCCAGTCTTGAGCAGGGCCCAGGACCCTGGGCACCCGGAGGAGTAGGAATAACTGCGCATGGATGGGGTGACAAGCTGGCACTACAGCTGAATTCCCCAAGGTGGGGAGGGTGGAAGAGGCCCAACCTGAGCACAGACACAGAGGGGAGCCTGCATGGAGATATGGGGTGGACTTGTGCAGACTGAGAGTAGATGAGGTATCGGAAGCGGTAAAAGGAGGTGTCTGGAGCTGGGAAGGTCCGGTCTGGCTTTTTTCCATCTACACGGAAACCCGCCTGACATGGAATTTTGTGGGTCAAATGAGAACCACTGCGAGGCTCCCTGCTCTTCTGCCCCCCTAACTTGGAGAGCGGCCTTGGCAGACTCACTGGTGAGCGGAAGCTGCACCCTGGGGTCTTGAGGCTTGGAAATCCTGAAAGGGGACAGAATCAATCCCGAGGCTCGGTGCCATGGCCCCGTCCCAACAAATACCTGCGCCAGTTTCTTTCTTCTCAGTTAAAAAATTTTTTTCTTTTAATCCTACATGGTTTTACAAAGAAAATCAGTGGCTCTGCTGACCAGATAGATCAAATAGTGCAAGTAAGTGGTGGCTCTTTGCCTTCGTCCCTCCCTCTCATCTCTCCCCACCCCAGGTGCTCTCCTCCAAGCCAATTAAGTCGATTAAAATAAAGCCCGCTGCATTTTAAACTCAGGCTGGAGGGCCATCAAAGAAGGGCCACATGGCAGCTTTGTGCCTGGGACAAGGGTCAGGAGCCTGCTGCCAAGTGCATTCCCCATGGGGTGTGGTGCATGGAGCCTCACCCTGGATTCTATCCGGAACTGGCCAGCTGCTGCCCTCTGCCCTGTCCCCGCTGGCATTAATGGGAGAGGGAGAGCCACACCAGACTCTTTGGGGGAGACACTGAAATGTGCTGACACTTCCCTCCCTTGCTGGTGTTTCAGAACAAGAAAGCGCCCTCCCTGTGGACGTGCCCCTTCCACCCGCCTCTCCAGCTCTTTTTTGTTCTCCACAACACGAGACAGCTGCCTGACTTCGGTCTGGCCAAGATCAAGGTCTGGAATTACTGGACAGCGGATGGTGTAAGTAACCTGGGGCTCTTGTTCCTCACCGGATGGTGGACTCTCCAATAGCCTGGAGTTGCCAGAGGGGTGCCCCGAGGCCCTGGTGCCCTTCCTCCAGGAGCAGAGCCTCTTTGCGGGTTTGGGATGTGAACTCAGGCCATGCTTGAGAGAACTGGGGAAACAGCAACTGAGACTCACCTGCAGACACAGATGGGGTTATGACGTGCGATAGGTCACACCGCCTGTCTGCGTCAGGGTGAGAATTCAGACCTGTGCAGCCTGCAGGCCCATCTGTTCAGCCACTGCATCTCAGTCTTTATTTTTACTTTATTTCCTGGCATCATTGATTCATTTTTGTACAATATTTGGTTTCTCGCCCCAGGCGGAGGCCCGTCATTCTCCCACCAAGATGGCCCTGGTAACTCATCACCACAGGTCACAGTCCCTTGTGCACTCCCTGCCCCCCTTTCCTGCTGCATGCCTCAGGTCTATGGTCACTGGCAAGTTTTGTCTTTTTCCTGACCTTTTGTTCCATTTCTCTATATTTCAAATGTGAGACCATCAATGTTTATCTTTAACCTTCTGACTTATTTCACTTAGCATAATCCCTTCCAGCTCCATCCATGCTGTTGCAAATGGCATGAGTTTGTCTTTTTTGATCATTGTCTAGCAGTCTTCTGTGCGTCTATACCACAACTAGTTGATCCGTTCAACTGTTTTGAAGAGCTTCCCGGTCCTTAATCCCCGGGCTCTCACGAAAATGCAGGTTCTAATTCAGCAGGTTTCGACATGGCCCCGGAGCCTGTGTGTCTAAGCAGCTCCCGGGTGTGCCCAGGCTCCCGGTAAGTGGACCAGGCTCCCAGCCCTGTGCTGGTCTCCTCAGTTTCAAAATCCCTCCCTTTCTTTCTGCCCTTTCACACTGCGGCTCACGCCCAGGGTCTCATCCTTTCTCTCTCTTCTGGACTATTTTCTCCTGTATTCGTGCATCGACCCCTTCATTCAGCGCTTATTATTGAGCACATTGTTGGACAGGCCCACCAGACAGGGCAGATTCTGTATCGATTCGAGCAGGTTAATAAGAGTATCTGAGCCCTTGGTGGATTTTACAGGCTTTAATGCTCTCTCAGGGAACACAGGCACCCCAGGCAGGCTATGCATCAGGGCTAGAGGGGTTGGGAGGCAGACAAGCCTCTCAGCCCCCAAGGAGTCTTTATTTGCCCTCGCTGGGCTCTCTCACTTACGTTTTCTCATTTTCCTGCATTCTCTTCTCACCTTCCCCCAGGCTGACCCGGCTCGTTTATCCCCACCCCCTAAGCCCAGGTGCCCACTTACACTTGCACATGCCCATTGGGCCAGGTATGTACAGTCATGGAGAAGGCACAATACCACAGGTGCTGGTCACAGAGGTTAACAGTGAACCAATATGAAAAACCCTGAAAACTCATTTGCCCTACTACATAGTGTGTGCCATCAGGTTCATGATCGGTTCTGAGGATGCTGATGTAAAAGACATAGTCCAAGCTCTTGATGTCTCCTTACCTGAAACGCTGGCGGCCATGTAAGTGTAGAAGACAATGTAGTGTGCTGAGTGCCTTAAGAGAGGTGAACTCAGGGTTTCAAACAAACAGTAGGTGAAGAACAACAGGATCCCTCTACCTTCCTTGTTTTCCTCTTTTGATCAACTTGGGAACAAGAACTGTCCTACTTTCCTTTCGTATCTGTCATAAGGGAAGAGATAGTGCAAATGAGATGATAAATGGGAACTGATCCTTAGCCTCCATACTGTTAGAGACACAAAGGCATGGTGGGGACTATGGCAGACTGGTAAGCTCATGCCCCCAGGTAAAGGAAAGGTCACCTCTCAGCTCCAATCAGTGGTTGCTATGGAAAATAATGCCAGCCTGTGCTGCCTGAAGATTTGCACTTCCCAGGGAACTGGGAATGTGGGTTTTTGTGTGGGCCTTCCTGGTTTGCTAATGTTTGTAGGGTCAATGAGTTAGTCAGGCTTTTTCCTTCATTTGCCTGTATAACCAGCACCTGGGGTATTGCATCTTTCCCATGATTGTGCAGTTCAGTGGGTGTACCTGGTGTGCATACCTGGGCCTAGAAGATAAAGGGGCACAGAGAGCATGCAGAGAGAAGGGCATTAGAGAGAGAGAGAGAAAGGGAGAGAGAATGCCAGAGAGAGAGAGTCCAGAGAAAGAATGAAGTTGGCTAGGGGGCTTGCCTGCCTTCCAGCAACCTAACCCTAACCTGGCCCTGACCTCCCCAGCCTGGTGTGTCTGGTGTGTGCAACTGCTAGAGACAATAAAGAACCTAACCAGATTGGTGAGCCTCATGCTTGTTGGTGTCACCAATAGGATGCTTGACCCTACACTTGGCGATGAGGACTGGTGCATTACAACTGGCGTTGAGGATGGTGTGGTTACCCGGCAGTGCTGAAGCTAATTTAAATTCTTTCAAAGCCATATAGTTCAGACTGAACTCATCTTTGGACTGGAGCTAGCCGGTCCCACAGCTTCCCTTGAGCATGGAGAGGGAGGTTTGGGAAGATTCTTGAGGGAGCGCACATCTGAGCGGTATTAAACAAACAGCACTAAACAGGGGAAGGAAAAGGGAAAGGCTGTCCCAGGTGGCGGGAACTGCATCTGCAAAGGCACAAGAGGCGAAAGGGTGCTGCCTCCTAACTGCACTTGCAAACCTCCAGTGTCCAGCCTGATGGTGACTGCTGCTTCAATGCTCAGAGGATCCAGGGCAGACTCCTGCATGCCACCTCAGAGGCCCCTAATCCCTGGCACCAGGCCCTGCCTCTCTCCCTGTTAGCACCACCCTTGCTCACTCCACCTTTCAGAGTGCCCACTGGGTTCTCTGCCCGCTCCATAGCAGCTATGCCCCTGGGCCCATAAGCAGTTGCCTGAGCCATTTTGAAATCCAGGTGAGAGGCTGAATGCAAGCGAAAGAAGGGCGTGCACTTGAGATCAGACCGCAGGTTGGTGGCTGTGCTGGGTCTCAAGTCCAGGAAAGTCTGTGCCTCCTCCCTCCTTCCCAACCTCCCTGCCTGGACTTCTTCCAGCTGCCCCTCCCCACACCCCATCACCACCCTGCCCTGCAGGAACATCTGCTTAGGCTCTGGGGACTCAGAGGCTAAGGCCACACATGCAGCCCCAGCCCGGGCCAGCTCTGCTCACTCACGGTGCTGCCTCAGGAGCAACAGAAGCTTTCTCTGACTTGGGATTTCTGTGTTTTAGAAACAAATCTCTCACATTTATATTGGAGAGAAAAGGGGATTTTCCGTTGGCATTTTTGGCCCCCTCCCCCTTCCCTGACCTGGCCCCTGACCTGTGCATGGGGGACTGAACTCCAGGCTGGGACTACAGCCACAGCCGAACCCAGGGATTCGCAGCCCATAGAACAGGGTCCCCTCACCTGCCTCCCAGTGCCCCCTGCTAGGTGGTCGGCAGCATCTTCTAGAACTAACAGGAGCAGTGCAGGCTGGGGCTCTGTAGCTCGGCGCTGTCACTGACTATATATCTTAGGCAAGCAAGCGCAGCCCAGGCACTGGATTACAAAGAAGATAAACTTCATCCCTCTGGCCTAGGTCCGCCCTCCCTACCCAGCCTGGTCTCCGTCTTCCTTGCGTGCTTAGAATGAAAACCGGAGAGCAGGGTCATCCCCTCCAGACGTCAGGGGTGTCGTGGTAGAGCTGTGGGGAGCCGTTGGCTGCGGAGACTGGCCATCAAGGGGTTCTGAGCGCTGCGGAGGACTGCAGTGCCCGCCAGGGCCACCGCTTATGTAACACACACCCATCTGTTGCCAGGATTTACCGGGGGCAGAACGCGCAAACAAATGCAGCCGCAGGTTGGCTTGATTTAATATTCCCCAGAGACGGCTATTACTGTGTGTTTTGGAAGAGACAAAATGAGAGTTTATGGGAAATCGAGCTCGGCCTGGTAGACATGGCTTGTTAATACAGTGTTCTGGATGTGGGAACCCAAGGAGGAAAAGTTAGATATGGGGAGCTCGTCCGGCCACAGCTTATACAGAACATAAAGAAAGACGGTACTGGTCTCTTTTATTAAAAAAATTATGCTTTCTCTTAAATCCTCGGGCTAGCTTTTACAGGCTCCTTTCCCCCTCATTAGGTGATGCGGCGAGTGGGAGCCGGCGTGGAGGAGCAGGGGGACTGCAGGGGAAGTTGGCCCAGGAGACTAGAATCTGTCCACACAGCCGCGTAGCAGGCAGCTCACAGATGTCTGTGCCGTCACAGCTCTGAGCAGGTGCTGTGTGCATCAGGCAGGCATGAGGCACCCAGTAGGCCCTCAGTAAAGATGCGCCAGCAAATACCAGGACAAATGAATCGTCTCAATTAACCCCCCAACAGCCCGGCAAGGTGTGTGTTGTCAGCTCTGACCTTGTAGATGAAGAAGTGCTTAGGATGGTGAGCGCCTATGGGGCAGGTAGACTGTCTTGTGTCAACTCTGCTTGGAAATGGCTACCCAGATTACTGTCTCGAGAAGAATCTGGAACCTTCCATCTGGTTTATCAAGGGAAGAGTGTGTAAGATTGATCAGCAATGCCTGCCTTGGGTTCAAGAGGAAGATGTGATGTTTGTCACAGTTTCCGATGTTCCCCAGATCAAATGACTTGCCTGTCTATCAAGTTGTAAGGGACAAAGCTAGGGAGCAGGCAAGGGGTCTGTTGGTTCTTCTCTGGGTTTTCACAGCACAGCTTTCCCTGAAGGGCCATCATCTTTGGGAGGAAGGAAGGGGGGGTCTCCCTCCAAAAGTGTATACTAACCCATCCAAAAAGGGGCTTCCAGGACTTCCCACAGTCCATCTGGTTTCCTTCATCATAAGTGTATTAGTCATCTGCTACCTGGAACCCTCTTCTGTGACAGTGGCTCATCACCACCATCTCCACCCACACATGCAGATGCCACAGGCAGATGTCACTCCAGCCAGGTCACCACCGCAGGTAAGACAGGATAGACTCCCAGGGGTGCATTTTATGCCCAGAAATTATGCTTGTCAGGTGGAGTTCGCCAAGTGGATGAATGTTCAGCTGCCCCCTGGCGTGTCCCTATGACCAATCATGGTGACCTAAACAGTACCTGCTGGAGGACTGCTGCAGTGACCCATCCAACTGCCCGCTTGCCCCGTCCAGCACAGTTACCATGGGCCATGGGGCTGTTGAGAACTTGAAACGTAACTAATACATTAAGGCTGCATTTTATTTCACTCACTAATAGATTTAGCCTCCCCCCCCCCTTTTTTTTTTTTACTGAGTAGCACCTGTTTACAACCCTGTACGGATGCCAGGAGTACATTTTCTCCCCCAGCTACTGAATCTCTCACCACTCCCTCCACCTAACATCCAGGCACCATCCCTACCAGGCCACCAGCCCCTTTCCCCACCCCCTCCCCATCCCCTCTTCATTTATTTTCAATTGAGATATAGTTGGCATATGGCATTGCATCTGTTTGGGTGTACACTGTACTGATCCAGTGTGTGTGAGCATCGTAAAATTAACTAGCAGTAAGTCTAGTTGCCATTCCTCGTCACTCCACTCCTCACTCCGTCACTGCAAACTTCTTTTCTTGTGATGAGAACTTTTGAGCTCTCCTTACTCTCTTGGCAGCTTTCAAATGCACAAGGCAGTATGGTTAACAGTCATCATCACACAAGCATAAGGACATCCCCAGGCCTTCTTTTATCTTATGACTGTAAGTTCGGGCCTTCTGACTGCCTTCACCCATTTGCCCGCCTGCCCGTCATCTCTGCCACTGGCAAACACCCATCTGTTCTGTATCTGAGTTAAGATTTTTTTTTTTTCCACCCATTAAGGGAGCTCATCATGTGTATGTGTTTCTCCAGCTTCTTTCACTTGGCCTAATGCCCTCAAGTGGTTGTCAATGGCAGGATTTCCATGTCTTTGATGGAAAATATTCTATTGTGTGTGTTCACACCCATTTATCCATTTACCCAGCAGCAGCGGACACTTGGGTTGTTTTGTATCTTGGCTGTTGTATGTAAGCTGCAGCGAACCTAGGAGTATAGCTATCTTCTGGAGAGAGTGATTTCATTGTCTTTGCTGTATACCCAGAAGTGGACTTGCTGGAGCCTATGGAGAGTCTGTTTCTCATTTTCTGCGGACGCTCCATCCCACAGCTCCTAGTGGCTGCGTTAGCTGGTGGTTCCAGCAGGATGCAGGATTCCCTTTTCTCTAGATTCTTACCAACACTGCTTATTTCTTTTTGATTAACTGCATTTCAGGTTTTACTTTAATTTAAGCTTCAACAGCCACCTGTGGCTGATGACTGCACTGGGACCCCACAGATCTCCATGCTCAGGCCACCACAGCAAGCCTTTTGGCAAGGTCGGGTCAGCGCCTCAGCACCACCTGGCTCTGGGAAAGACAGAAACAAGGACACAAATGCATAATGTGATTTCAGGTGGTGCTCATTGTTCTGGAGACAATAAGATAGGGCCACAGGGAGGAGAAGGCAGGGCTGCTTGGAACAAGGACAGACACAGAAGCCTCTAACCAGGTTACAGAGAAAAGCAGCCACAGATATCTGTGGGGAGACCTTTCCTGCCAGGGGACATGGCAAGAGCAAAGCTTGGGGACAGAGACATGCTTAGTGTTTCCAGGGTGGTCGTGTAAGCAGAACTGAGTGTGCGAGGGGAGGGGGGTTCCCAGGGGTCCAGGGGTGGGTGAGAACCAAGTCAGGGAAGCCTGTGGTTTGGATTTTACTCCTAAAGAGGCAGAACAGTGGGACAGCATCAGACCTATCCACTTGGGGCAAATCCTGCCTCGGGCTTGCCGTACTGCATGCCTCAATGTCCATTATCTGTAAAATGGAGCAGTTTAGCTTATGTTGTGACTCATGGGCTGCTCAACAAGACACAGGACTCCAATTGAAGTTCAAAGCTGCAGGTTTATTGCTGGTGCACCAGGATCCCCAAGCCAGCTAGACAAGAGAGACCCCAAGCAGTCTGTGACAACCTTTTATAGGTTAAAACCACTACCACCCCCTATTGTGAAGCAAACAAGCAGGTGTCGGACACATCGCCATGTTCCCATAATGGTGGCACATGTTTCCATAACTTCCAGTAATGCTGACATCCGTCATCTCTCAGAAGGACAATGCTGGTACCCATCATCTATCAGGTGGACAAGACGGTTGTCAGGAACAGCCAGGGATAAGGGGAGGTGGAAACAGGATGTTGGACCAGTCAGCCATGGTGGGTACTTGGGTACTTTCCACCAAGGGCAGGGAGAGGACACTGGCTTCAACATGGAGGTTTTAAACAAAATGGAGTTACTTTGGTCAATCTGTTCCCAACAGTTTATACATGGGAAGTGTGCAGAATGATTCCTGCCCTTGGTCAGCTCTGTGTGTCAGCTGTCAGTGCCATTATCAGAGGCTGAGTCAGATCCCTCGTGAAATATGATGATGATGAACTTAAAAGATTGCTCTGGCTACTATTTGAAGAATGGACCGGGGGGGGGGACCCCAAGAGGAGAGAAGGCTTACAGCAGAGTCTGACTTGGATGAGGTGGAAGTGCTGAGGGTACCTGGTGGATAGACTCAGTTTACCCCAGAACAGTATCTGCATCTTCAGCAAGGCCTTGGGGAAGGGTAGACTCAGATAAATGTAAACATGAAGAGTAATCTCTCCAGTGGCCACCCCTGCACCCTCACCAGCTTCAACAGTCACTAACATTCTGCCATTCTTGCTTCACCTCTCCTCCCATCTGTTGTAGTGAGAAGACCATTTCACTCAGTTTCTTCAATATCTGCATCTAACGGGAGTTTGTTTTTATATAACCCCAATGCCATGATCATTCCTGACAATTTTTATATGCTAATATTCAGTGCATATTCAGGTATCCCTAAATTACCACAAAATTGCCTTTTGATAATTGACTTGTTTGCATCAGGATACAAATCAAAACCAAACTGGCAATGGCCTTGAAGTCTAAAGTGTAACTTTCCCTTACCTGAGTTAGTGTCGCCTCTGGCTTGAACACTCAGGGGGACCTGGCCATCCTCAGGCCTAAGTGTGGTGGCATCTCAGCAGGGCAGCTGGTAGAAAGGGAGTGATCCAGAGAGGGTGCTGCAATGTGACCTCAGGCCTGGTCTAGGCTGTCAGTCATCAGAAGGTGTTCCCTGGTGGACTTCAGCAGTCCGAATCCTTGGTGCAAGTCCAGGCTCTGATCGGTGCAGGCAGCCTTGAAAGTTCCTGGAGGTTTGGAGCAGTGGAAGTAAAGGTGAATTCAGGGAGAATTCAGCCTCTGGAGAGGGAGGCTGTGAGGTGTTTAGGTACCAGGCAGATGCAGAGGCAACCCCACTGTCTTCAGGGCAGAAAGCAGAAGCAGAGCAGACAGTAAGGCCTATGTCCTATGCTGCATAGACCTGGGGTGGGGCACAGCCAGGCTGCACAAAGCTCTGAACAGGGGAGAGTTGCTCATCTATGTGGACGTGCTAGCCTAGCACAGAAAATAAATCCCAGAACCCCTTGAGGCTAGTGGAGCCTCCTTCCTCTGGCTCCTGCCACTCTTGGCCAGGACTGTCTCAGTAATGGAATCTATTGACTGAAGTTCTCTGTCACACATGTAGTACATCAGTCAGGCTTCTCTTGGTAACAAGTGACAGAAAATTCAATTAGAACCATCTTAAGCTCAGAAGGGAGTCCTTTAACAGGGGAGAGTATGAAGTGATGTCTTCAGGCATGACAGAATCCAGGATTCACATGACATCATCAGGAATCTGCCTGCTTCCATCTCTTACCTCCACTTTCCTCTTTCTTGACTTTAACTTCCAAGTGGTAGCCCTCCCAGTAATGTCAGACCTGTTCTATATTTAGCAGTCCTTGCAGAAAGAGACTTTCTTCATGAAAACCCCAGATCTCAGACTGGGGTTGCATCTTGGGCTGGGGTCACATCGACACAAAGTAACATTAAAGGAAAGTGGGTTCAATGGAAAACTGAACTTTTCTCTCCAAAAGAAGGGAAATAACACCAGGCATGGTGGTTCGTGCCTGTAAGCTTCAGCCTATGATGCGGCAGGAGCTAGGGATCGCGGTTCGAGTCCCACCTGGGGCCCGCAGCGAGACCTAGTTCCAAAAAATAGCTGGGTGTGGTGGCGCACGCCTGTCATCTGAGCTACCTGGGAAGCTGAGGCTGGGGATTGCTTGAGTCTGTGGTACCCCAGACGAGAGCCTGCGGTTCCATGGGCAAAAATAGCGAGACCTAGTCTCAAAAAAAAAAAAAAGAAGGGAAATAACTAGGGAAAGGAAGAATCCAACCCCAAACTAGCACCCTCTTTCTTTTCCCCTCAACAGAGAAGCCAGATACTATTAAATTTATTCACCAAATCCCAAACCTAAACCATCTCCAAAGCTTGCCCTTTGAACCAAGCTTCTGTTCTGACCACCATCTACTTTCCTTCGGCATGTCTGCTCAGAAATGCATGGGTATCCCAACACCCCCTATCCCTCTCCTGATCCATCTGTTCACTGCTCCAGGTCACTGCTTCTGCTTCCCGTCCACCATCTCTAAATTCTACCACTTCCATGGCCAAAAGCCATCTCCTTCTAAGCCCAGCTCCCCCTTTCCTTTCTGCTGGCCACCCTGGAAGGGGACACCTCACCTCAAATGACTGTCCTCACCCTTTCTCCCTGCCCCACTCACTCAATCATCTGCTCCATCCCTTTGTCTCATAAGTGCAAGTGTATCGATCCTCCTCCACTCAAACACTGAGCTGGGGCTGGGAATCAGACACGCTGTCTGCTCCCGTGAGCTCACGCCCAGGCAGGAGAGCCCTGGGGATCAAGAGCAAGTCACGGTTCAGTGGGGTCACTGTGGCGACTGGGATGCGCAGAGGGTCTAGAGGCCACAGCATACCTCCCGGGAGCTGCCACAGCCCCCTGCTGTCACAGGCTTCTGCTTCATCCTGGTAAGCAGCCAAGGAGACGTGGTGAACCCCAGGGGGCCAAGGCAGTCCTTGGCCCAGATTTCAACAGGCTCACAGGATGTTTTCAAAATTCTTCGCGTTGCCAACATTTAAAAATTGAGGAGTTTATGTGGAAATAGGGAATTTTTACTTTTCTTGAAAAATTGGAAGGTCTGTCAACAGTGGGCCACCTCTGTAGCTGGAAGCTTCAGGAAGCTGAGCCCCAGTATTGCTGGAGACCCAATACCACAGTCCCCGCTACTCCCCTTTGTTTCCTGACACAGTGACATAACCACTCAGCTCTCCTCTTTGCCATGCCTCCCTGAACCTTTCACTTGTGTGCACTGGTCACCCCCTCTACTCCCAGACCCCAAAACTCTTCTATCCTTAAATATCTCTGATTTTTTATTTTGGGTTTTCCGTTCTACTCTCTTGTTTACTCAGGTGTAGAATATGCACTGGTATTGAAACTTTGCTGCTCAGATTCTGAAATGCCTTTTGCAGCTCATTCTTATCTGGAACAGGCCACAAGCTGCTGGCTTGCTATTTCACCTGAGAACCTTTTCTAGTAGGGTTACTCCACTCGCCTCCCTCAGACAGTATTTCCTGATTTATACTGGAATCACGCTTAGTACTTTTTACATTCTGTTGGTCACAGCAGTCACTGTACGCTGTTCATTCCATTAGATATTACCGACCTGGTAGGACTGCCTCACGTAGAGTTCTCCCTTCTCCTAGAATGAGGAGCTGTGTGTGTTTCCTAGTTTTGGATAACTATCCAAGGCAAATCCTGCCTTCTTATTTCTATAACCTTTTAATTTTCTCCTCTTTGAGAGGTCTCATTCTCACCCGTCCTGGAGCGTGTGCCATCTACTTGGTTTCTCCAGTGTCTCTTCTGTTCACTACTCATGGGCAGCTGAGACTTTTTGCCTTTTATTTCTTCTTCTTAAAGATTTTAGAATAAGACAAGGTGGGCATGCCAAACAAATTCAGTATTAATTCCTTTCATGGAATTATTCCCCTCTTGCATAGCATGAGGCTGATATCTGGTGGAGAAAGAAACTTTTAACTATTAACTTAAACCTGAAAAATCCTCCTCTTCTATCTTCTCCTTAGAGACAGACTTAAAGCAGTCACCTTGCATTTTCACTGACTTCTTACTATTGTTATACAAATGCTAGCCACCAGCTTCTCTCAGCTCCTAGCCCAACTACAGAGGGAAAAAGGTTAGAACTGCATTTTGAACTCGCAGCCACTTGACCTCAGATGTAACTTTTACAACTCCTACAACTTAAAGACATTTAAACTTGGGGGGGTTCTTATCATCCATAGCCCCCTTACCATTATTTTCAAAGCCAGAACAAATTCTTAAAAGTAAAAAGAACTATTTATTTCTCACAAAGTGATTTCCTAATTACTGCAAAAAGAAACATGTAAGAAAAACTCCAATTACTCCAACAGTGTCCAAAACCTTCTTCAACATTGTCCAAAGCCCTTCCCCAAGATTGTCTAAAATCCTCAGTTCTTTCGGCCTATTAACCTCACCACCTGCCCAATCCTTCAGAGTTCATTTACACATGCTCCAAGACTAGACATCTTTCTTTGGCTGCTCCAGTTCTTCCAAGCAGGCAGTCGAGAGCGTAATACTGTCTTCACCTTGATGTAGTGTCCTCCTCACTACAGGCAATCGAAAGAAACTCCAAAATACAGGAACTGGTAAAGTTCATTTATTCAAGCCTAACTCACAAGACCTTTCCAGAAATACCTGAATCAAACTCAGTAAGACAAACTACAACACAGAGTTCAAATCTCCAACCTCTTTAGCTTTCAGCAGGCAGCACATGTAGGTTTATGTTTACTAAAAGCCATAAGTTACCAGCCTGGGCCAAAGCCTGGGTCTGAGACCCCTTTGCCCTCGTGGCCTGACCTCTATCTTTCCTCCCAAAATGGCTGAATCCCTTTCTTTGTTCCTCAAGCCTCTTTATATCTTTCTTCTCAAATCCTCTCCCCAAGAACTCCTAGGGAGGAAGTCCTGTCAGGCAGGTATGGAAATCGAAGTACTACCCAGCTCTCTGTAAAATCTGCAAGTCTATAGTAACAGGAGAGCAGCTAGCTCTTTATCAAATGTATGTATCAACTGTTAATGGAAGGAGAGAGGGGGTTGGTAGACTCCCGACATCAACGCCTCTATGGTCCAAAATCCCAGGTCATGTTCTGGCAGCCCATGAGCTTTTCAGTAAGCAAGGAGGGTTCTGGCTTCCAGAAGAGAAAGGAGGAAAAGACAGGCAAGTTAAGAGTAAAAAGTCACACATATGGGTTCCCAACTGTTTAGGTCCCACATTGGGCGTGTTAGAGTTCAGGATCCCCCAACTGCCACAGACACCACGAGACAGTCAGTGATGCAAAAGCAAAGAAACTGAAGCCAGAACCCAATATGGACCCAATTCCTTTCATTGAGAAAGGAATGTGGGCATTGCTGTCACCTGTATCTGAAAGACATAGAGACTAAGACTAGCCTGATAATCACTGTAAAGTGATTATCTGGGCAGACTTGGTGATGATGCTAATGCAGGGTCCTGAGGTGGTAACTCCCAGGGCCCAGAGGGAAAAGGGAAGTGCAGACCACCAGGGGTGTGGTTGTGAATTGGGGGCCTCTGGTTGATGAGGGGAGGAGCAAAAAAAAAAAAAAAAGATAGAAAGAAAGAAAGGGAGTAGAAAAGGAGATTCAATTTGGAGAGGAGCGAAGAGCAAGAGCCTGGAAATTGACATCAGGCACAAGGTTTTCAGCCTAGGGAGGAAAAGGACCCAGGAGCTGAGTCCTTTGGAGCTTCCTCACCTCCCTGGCATTTGGGTT